>JAWKAU010001016.1:0-20000 GCA_033398695.1 Orobanche coerulescens
GTTTTCATGTTTTAGGTGCTTGCGAGGAGAGAGTTGAGACACGGGGCATGACGTTGGCGGCGAGGCATTCGGCGATACTAGTCCGAGTTGTTCATTGTTGGTCGATCGGTTGGAGTGTACTCGGTCTTGTCGATTGTTGTCGTGTTGTATTACCGACAGATGTTCGTGAATCTTTATTGTATTTCATTTTGGCCATGTAGGCCACTTTTGTCGTTGAAATTCCTTATCGGAATATTGTGTCGGATATCATGGTTGGGACTATGATTTTCCCTTGTTGTTTAATTTAATGTATTATAGTCATGTTTGTCTGGTGGATCTCCTGGTGTGGGGTCCACGGCACTGTAATAACCCAATAGGATTTGGGGGTGTTACACCGCGAAGGTTCAAGCCCCAAGCTTACCCATAAGATCATAAACACGACCGTGACCTACTAAGTTGTAGGTGTTGGGAAGCCAACCGCGAAGGTTCAAGCCCCAAGCTTACCCATAAGATCATAAACACGACCGTGACCTACTAAGTTGTAGGTGTTGGGAAGCCAACCGCGAAGGTTCAAGCCCCAAGCTTACCCATAATAAGCACTAGCCGAGACTAGCCTCCAAAAATATAATAAATCACAAATGACAACGATTCGTAGATTACCGAATTCGTGAGAATGATAGTGTGCTACCTTGAGTCGGCCAACACGATAACAATGATGCAGCGGATGATTCCATGAATGATTGAGTGTTTCGATTACCTTAGAACGGCAAATCGAGAAGAGTAATATGAAGGATACCTCGGCACCTTTAATCGGTTAAGCAGCGAAGATGAGAAATGAAGATGCTAATGCCTTTAATCGGCCTGTACAGTTTTAATGACAATCCAGACAGGAATAACAATGATCTCAACGATGTCTTTAATTGACATCTATATTAACAACAATCGATACATCGATACCGCGAACCGGCTATCGACAATGACATTAATAATGAGTATCACAATGCCTTGAACCGGCCGTTAACGAACAACAATAAACATTTGGCAAAAATTGCCGAAAGGTATCGTATCGAACGATCTCTTGATATCAATGAATTCATGAAGAGACTAAGTCTCGGAATGATACAACACATTCATACACATATATGATAACATTAATCTCATTGACTAGTACAAGTATAAAACTTGCCTCAAACCGAAGGCGATGAAATCCCTCCACGAACAACGAACGGCGTCCTCCGGTAAACACAAGTACTCGAACCACCTTGAATGAAATACAATTCATTCAATAACACAATATCAATCGAAATCGACATAACGACCAAAGAAACTCTTTGAGGCATTTAATCGAACACTAAATGTTCAAAGTACCTCAAGACCCTAAAAATCATCAAGCGGGTTGAACGAAGAGAAAATATGGATATAAAATCCATAGAACATGATTAATAATGTTTACTAACATCAACCGATTCATCAAAATCGGATTAGAAACGAAATCAAGAACAATTCTCCAAAAAGTCAACTTGAAAGAAAATCAAGAAATATACCTTGATTCGACGAAATACTCGGATTAGATGATGATATAATCAACAAGGATCTTCCAAAATGCCTTGGAAATGATTAGAATCGGCCAAGAACTCGATTTCCCGAGCCTCCCGTCGCCAGACGCCGAAAAAGGAAGAAAAATCGCGTTGAAATGAAATCTGGCCGAGCCAGGCTATATATAGCCGGCAGGGTTACGGCCGTAACCGGCACGCTTACGGCCATAACTCGGACACCTTACGGCCGTACTCGGCAGGCCTTACGGCCGTAATCGCATTCGCCGAAATCGCAAAGCCTGGGACACTTACGGCCGTAACTCGCACACCTTACGGCCGTAATCGGCCTTCGTCGAAATCCGCCAGGCCATGCGGCCGTACCTGATCACGCTTACGGCCGTAACTCGGACACCTTACGGCCAGAATCGCACCTTACGGCCGTAACTCGGCGAGCCAGAGCCCGCTCGTGTGACTCGGCCGTGGCCACTCCGACGGCCCGGACGACCCCGAAACCCGAACCTGAGTAAAAATCGAAGATACGGTTACGAAGTACTCGCAAAGACGAATCCAAGCACTAAGAGAACACACGATTCCGACCATCCGATGTGTCGGAATTCGACAACGGAAATAATTACCCCAGACTTTGGGAAATTACAAAAATGGCCCAAAACGTCCGAAAATCACGATACGTGATCGAAAAACCGAACCAAAGCTCGCAACATGAATAATAACATTAAATGAACTTGTGAGTAACTCGAAACAATAGTTTCGGACGAGATTCGCAAGAATCGAACTCGAGTGCGGAAAAGCCGTTTAAGAACACGGAACTAAACAAAACGATACCGAAACGAACTCGGATGACAAAAAGAGCAGAATTAAATATTCTCGTAATGATGAAACGGTCATGAGCGAGTCGTCAAAACAGACTTCCGTCGAAAAAGAAAATTACCGAAAAATCGAAATTGCGGATATTACATTATCCATTCCAGTTGTGAATGAATACCCAGATGTATTTCCGGATGACCTACCGGGACTACCTCCACCTAGAGAAGTAGAGTTTCCTATTGACCTTGTGCCAAGCGCAGCACCTGTTTCCCGAGCGCCTTATCGTATGGCACCCTCCGAGATGTTAGAACTGAAGAAACAATTGGGCGAGCTTCTGGATAAAGGGTACATCCGACCTAGTGCATCACCTTGGGGTGCGCCGGTCCTTTTCGTTAAGAAGAAGGACGGATCGTTCCGTCTATGCATTGATTATCGGGAATTGAATAAGTTAACTATTAAGAACAAATATCCTTTACCTCGGATAGACGATTTGTTCGACCAACTTCAGGGGGCCACAGTATTCTCTAAAATTGATTTGCGATCGGGATATTACCAGCTGAGGATTCGGGATTTTGACATTAGAAGCGCCTTCCGTACTCGGTACGGCCATTACGAATTTATGGTTATGCCATTTGGCCTGACCAACGCTCCTGCCATGTTTATGCAGTTGATGAACAAAGTTTTCAATGACTATCTTGATAAATTTGTGGTCGTTTTCATTGATGATATTCTTGTCTACTCCCGGAATGAGGAAGATCATGCTAAACATCTCCGAATGGTGTTGAACACTTTGAGAATGGAGAAACTTTACGCTAAATTCTCAAAGTGCGAGTTCTGGCTTAAAGAGGTGACATTTCTTGGTCACGTAATTTCGGCTGATGGAGTTCGAGTGGATCCCCAAAAGATAGCGGCCATTGTTGAGTGGGAACCCCCTAGGAATGTGAAGGAGACCAGGAGCTTTCTAGGGCTTGCCGGTTACTATCGCAGGTTCGTCGAAGGATTTTCAAAAATCGCTCGACCACTTACTCAGTTGCTCCAAAAATCTCGAAATTGAGTGGACGACGAGAGGCAAAAGCATTTTGATGAGCTTAAACGACGATTAACCTTGGCGCCCGTGTTATCGTTACCTCGAGGCACCGACGATTACGAGGTGTACAGTGATGCTTCAGGACTTGGATTGGGTTGTGTTTTGATGCAAAGAGGTAGAGTGATTTCATATGCATCCCGACAATTGAAACCATATGAAATGAATTACCCTACCCATGATTTAGAGTTATCGGCGGTTGTATTCGCGCTAAAAATTTGGAGGCATTATCTTTATGGTTCCCCGTGTAAAATCTACACGGATCACAAAAGTCTAAAATATATATTTAGCCAAAAGGAGCTAAATATGAGACAACGTCGATGGTTGGAGCTGATTAAGGATTACGACCTGGAAATATTATATCATCCAGGAAAAGCTAATGTGGTAGCGGACGCATTAAGTCGGAAACCCGTAGCCCTCCAAATGCTGAGTATGCTTACATCTCAACACGAGATCCGTCGAGACATAATTAGGCAAGATATAGAGATTTGGCTCCAGAAAGTTCAAGGCCAATTATGTACTTTGGAGATCACGTCGTCCTTGATCAACGAAGTCAAGTCGAAGCAATTTGAGGATCCATTACTAGTCCAGCTAAGGAAGGATGTAATGAGAGGAAAAGCTCCAGGATTTATGATTCAGGATGACGGTGTTTTAAAGTTTAGAGGTAGACTTTGTATACCTGCAGACGTCGAACTTTAAGCAGACCATATTGAGGGAAGCGCACACTACACCGTATTCTCTTCACCCCGGTACGAGCAAAATGTATAAGGACGTGAAGAATAACTATTGGTGGAGCAATATGAAGAATGATGTTGAAGAGTTCGTTTCGAAATGCTTGACGTGTCAACAAGTCAAGGTTGAACATCAACGGCCAGCGGGGTTGCTTAAATCACTACCAATCCCAGAATGGAAATGGGAGGATATAACGATGGATTTTGTCACCAACATGCCGAGCACGCGCACAGGGATGAACATGATTTGGGTTATTGTCGATCGACTAACCAAGTCAGCTCACTTTCTGGGAATTAAGGATAATTGGGGGCCCGAAAAACTAGCTCGTGTATTCATCGCGGAAATTGTAAGGTTACACGGGACTCCTAAGAGCATTATTTCCGATCGAGACGGTAGATTTGTGTCGCACTTTTGGCAATCCGTTCATCGAGCTTTAGGGACGGAACTGAGGCTCAGTACATCGTACCATCCTCAGACTGATGGGCAGTCTGAACGGACAATTCAGACTCTTGAGGACATGCTGCGAGCATGTGCCCTGAATTGGAAGCATGACTGGGAATCGCATTTGCCACTAATCGAATTTGCCTACAATAATAGTTGGCATGCGTCGATTAAGATGGCACCGTTTGAGGCGTTATATGGAGGGAAATGTAAGTCACCATTGTGTTGGGATGATTCCTCTGAACTGATTGGGACGGAGCCGGATATGTTAGTGGAGACCCGGGAAAAGATCTCTTTGATTCGCGAGAGGCTTTTGGCCGCCCAAAGCCGACAGAAGTCCTATGCCGATAATCGACGTCGACCGCTAGAGTTTGAAGTCGGCGATCATGTTTTGATAAAAGTATCGCCAACCCGGGGAATTTATCGCTTTGGGAAGAAAGGTAAACTCAGTCCGAGATATGTTGGGCCATTCGAGATTATAGAACGGATTGGCGAACTTGCTTACCGTGTGGGCCTTCCGCCTTCACTGGGTAATGTGCATAATGTATTTCATGTTTCGCAATTGAGGAAATACGTACCGGACCCTAAGCATATCATTGATTTTGGGGAGATTGAATTAAATTCCGATGTCACCTTTGAGGAAAAACCAATCAAGATTTTGGAGCGTCGGGTAAAACAACTTAAACGTAAAGTTATTCCCTTGGTCAAAGTACAATGGTCGAGACATGGATCGGAAGAAGCCACGTGGGAGACAGAAGAGCATATGAAGTCTAGATACCCCGAATTATTCACTTCGTAAGTTTCGGGACGAAACTTATTCTTAGAGGGAGAGAATGTAATAATCGTACCTTTTATCGCTTATAATTAGGAATTCAGGAACTTTGTAGTTTGGTTCGTAATTTTTTTTCGAACATTGGTATCATGTGTTTGATTCGAATTTCATCCTGTATGTTGTGTTTCTTGTTAGTATTTCGTTAATATCCGTCATCGTGGAGTCGAACCGCTTGCATCGCTTCTGCAACCCAGGAGTAGCGTGCGCTACCTTATATGGGTAGCGTACGCAACGGTAGTTGTAGGCTAACGTGCGCTACTACAAGAGGTTACGCACGCTAACCGGCAGCATGGGGCGGTCCAGAGAGCACTGGACTGGGACTAAAAATTGAGCTAGCGCACGCTAAGGCATCATAGTAGCGCACGCTAGGGGATCAGGTAGCGCACGCCACTGTTGGGTGTTAGCGCGCGCTAAGTGACCCGGACAGTAAGGACAGTGAGGTCTGGACTTTATCCAGACCAACAGGTAACGTGCGCTAAGACGGTCGTTGCGTACGCTAACTCGTCGGTCGTAGCGCACGCTATTCGGTCGTAACGCACGCTACCGGTGTGGACAGAAGGGTTTCTGAACAGGGCAGAAGGTTCTGGACTTAGACTGGACGCCAGATAGCGCACGCTAAGGCGGAAGCTGCGCGCGCTAAATCGGCGATACAGCGCACGCTAACTCGATTGAGTAGCGCACGCTATCGGATGTGGTGCACACCAGCTCGGCTGGGCAGTAGGGTCTGGGCTGTAGACCTAGGCCGATAGCGCACGCTATTCGGTAAGCGTTAGCGCGCGCTAAGGCGCACTTATATAAATACATGTGTTGCGGTCAACACTTGTCATTTTTCATTTTCTCTCCTCTTCTTCGAGCTTCTAGACGACTCCAGGGCAGTGTAGGCGAGGTTTTCATGAGCACGGTTGAAACTCAACTCGTTCCAACTTCAAGTAAAGATCTATCACTCTTACGTCGTCTTCACCAAGGAATCGAGGTA
Organism: Orobanche coerulescens; assembly: GCA_033398695.1. NCBI lineage: Eukaryota > Viridiplantae > Streptophyta > Magnoliopsida > Lamiales > Orobanchaceae > Orobanche > Orobanche coerulescens. Next base: position 6,405 of record JAWKAU010001016.1, read on the forward strand.
ATCCTTCCGTAGAACCCTAACTTTGGGGAAATTTGGGGATTTTGGGGATCTCGTTTCTCACCGCTTTAACTCCAAATCATGATGGATTGTAGTTGAAAATGGTTGTATAGGTATGATTTCATGATTTCCTCAAGGTTTTGTGGATTGATTCCAAATCCTCTTTTGTAAATCGAGCAAAACCCATTACGCCCTCGTAGTACTCGATTAAATGGTCCTAAGGGTAGAACTTAGGATGGATTTTCGTGTCTCCAACAAATTGTAACGATTAAAGCCTCAATGTTTGTTAGGAGCGGGATTCGAAGATAGTTCGGGCCGTAACCTTGTTCGTCGTCTATTCCTTTGAGAGTAAGAAAGTTCCAAGTACTTTATTGCATTAGTTTATGGAATGCATTTCGTGATGGTTTAGAGAATGATGAGAGTTGAAAGGTTATTCTCGGGTACTCTCACTCGGGGATTGACTCGACGGGTCACACGGGGACTGGTGGCTTAGCGGCCGGACCGGGTCACGAGAGATACTTGAGTGGACATCCTCACCGGGATTGCTCGACGGGCACACAGGACTTGGTGGCTTGAGGGCCGGACCGGTCGCGAGGGTTGTCGGAGTGTTTTTACCGGTGATTGATATTGATATTCTAATATCGTAAATTGAACTGCTTTGGGATTTTGAAATGATTTGGAAATGCTCATGGATTAAAATAATTGTAATACTGTACTTGCACTAGCGGTTGTGGCTAACCCCATTGTTGGGGTGGAATGTTTTGTACATTTCGTATTCTCGAGGACAGAGCCCCCATGTGGCGCACACGGAGTTGACAAGCACACTGGATGTTAGAGAGCTCGCATCAGTCGTTTTATTGTTATGTTGAGTCAGATTTATATACTGTAATATGGGTGGTTTTGAGGTGTACTTTGTCGTGAAATTTTTGCTTTCAGTGATGACTTGAAATATACTCGCTGGCAGCGCCGAGGCGTAATCAGGTTTTGTAACCTTTGTTGGACTATTATGTCATGGTTGTTATGTATTGGATTGTGGTTAAATCTTGTGTGTCGTCAGCCTGGCGGGACCCTTGTGTGTCCTGTGGCGTGTAATATTCCCGGTTGGATCTGGGGGTGTTACAGTGTTGATGTTCTTCCACCTGGGGACGGTTTGACGGAACCTCTGGGGGCCGATACTAATGGGTACGGCCGCGGAAGTGGTTTCTCACCTGGGGACGGTCTGACGGGACCTCTGGGGACCGATACTAATGGGTACGGTCGCGAGTTACCAAGCGTGGATAAATGTGATGTGGGAAACCTGTTATTATACTGTTTTGGTGTTAATGTGATATTCCGGAATATTGGTTTTCAAAATGACTTTCCTAGCGATTTATTTGTGTTGAATCGTGTATGTATATAATGTTGTGTAATTATGTACTTGCACTAGCTATTCGAATGCTAACCCCTTAAATGGGGAAAATGCGTCTTATGCATTTCAGGTACCGGGAGGGCTGAGGGGCAGGCACGGGACACGCACGCGAAGGATGGGCTGGCTTGATGATGTGGCTCGAGTCTGCATTTTTATGTTTTGTCATTGCATTGTCGAGTATTGAAGTTAGACTGTCTGTTTTGAAACTTGGTTTAAGTCCCCTGCGTGGGCAATAAATTGGTATTTAACCTCTGTTCATGTATTACGTTAAAAAAATATTTTGGCCGAGGCCACGGCCTTATTTACTTTTGAGTGCATTATTCGGGACTACATTGTGGTTTATATGTCATGTGTTAGCCTGGTAGATCTCACGAGGGTTCTACGGCGTGTAATATCCCCGTTGTGAATTGGGGTGCTACATAGGCGTCATCGGAGGACGCTCAAAAAAGGTAGAGCCCGCACATGGTTTCTTGAAAGTGGCCTGACTCCCGTCAGACTGATTACGGTTCTTAGACTTCTTGCCAGCTGATGAGGGTTGTTGCTTAGCAATTTCCTTAGCAGTAAGCTCGTAAGTGAGAGCTTTCTCAATGAACTCGGCCAGAGTGGCACAATTATGATTAAGCAACTGTAGCCGCATACGAGGTTTCAGCCTCTTGCTGAAATACTTGATCTTGTCCGCCTCAGAGTGAATGATAGATGAGGCGAACGGAAGAAGTTCCTGAAATTTTTCGGCGATGGCGAGAACATCATCATCCGTCGAAAGGTCGGGAGTGAGTAGTTCCGACAACTTGGCCTCCCTGAGTGGGGCCGGATAGTACCTCTCCATCATGAGGGTCTTGAACTGATCCCAAGTACATGATCCGTCTGTGGGCTTCAACGATAACCACCATGAATGAGCGCTCTTACCAAGATAGTAAGCCGCAACTGAAACTTTATGCCCTTCAGGGCAATCCACCATAGCAAATAACTTCTCGAAATGCTCAAGCCAATGGACAATATCCGCCGGCTCAGATGAGCCCTCAAAGGTAGGTGGTCGCAAGCGAGATATCGCTAATGATATTGCTTACACCCCTTTCTTGCCTCGAGGTGGCGGCGGAGGAGCCTGTTGATTTTGAGTAGTGGAGTTATGCATCGCCTCCATTAGTTGTGCCATCTGAGTCATTTGGGCCATCATGCCTGCATAAAGGCGAGTGGGTCGACTCGAACACCCTCTCGACCGAGCCGTGTCCCGGTTCGACTCACGATAGCGAATGATCACGCCCAGTGAATGAGTGGCGCCACCGCTCGATGAGTTAGCATTATTCCCGGCATTCGCACGTGTATTCACACGAGTTCTCGGATTCGGCCCGCTCCACGGCCTCGTCCTCCACGTCCTCTCGCCACCCTTTCCATATCAAGTGGAAAGTCATATGATGATTATATATCTCGCATGACTATCACATTATGATTATATTATGAAATGATGAAAATGAGCATACGCGCTCAAATACAACGATTACATGAATGATTAATTGACGTGACATGATTATCGATGAAATTACGAAATGATTATCTTGAACAATTTAACAAGATTGATGATATGATCTTCAAGATCAACAACCGAGTAATGAAATGAATTGAGTGATTAATGAGTTAACATTATCGACTTGATCACAATTGAAGATGATGAATGAGGATTGTTAATCGATGAATTATGAATGAATGATTATTGCCAGAAATTATACCATGGCATCAGAAATCTTACAGTTCTTGGTCTGATTGGCTCGGCATTTGCACAGGTCACACGTGACGCGAAAGTCCAATGATACTAGTCCGATGATGATGATTTCAAATGAGACATGACTCGGAAGGTAGTATTCAAAACCACGCTCCGATACCAACTCTGTAACACCCCAAACTAGGCGGATATTACAGTGCCGTGGACCCCCGACCAGGACCCACCAGCTAATGAAAATGAGTAAATTACGCAGAGTAAATGTAGTACCGAACCACATTACACAATTAATTACTCCGATAAGGAGTTTCATACAACACACCCAGGATGATACTGAATACAAGTATATTTTATATGGAGATAAAATATACAAAACTGAGTGAAATGAATATTCAAACGGAATGTCTGCATGGAATAAATGAAGGAAACATAAATGACCGAAAAGACTGGGGCCCCTACTAGTATCACTGGGACTCTCGCCGTCACCGTGCTCTCCCGTGCTTTAGCCTTGCCATGACAAAAGCAGTATCCCCAACGGCCGGGCCATAGAACAACAATCCTCAAGAGTTGAAAATACACAATCATGAGTTATCCACGGTTATACAATATCCTCGTCGAAACATACGCAATCAAACATGCTATATGAATCAACAAATGATACGGCTCAAAGGAATGGCGCCACACTACGTCCGGATGGAAATGTGTCCGTGCACAAGCCACCAACGAGTATCGATCGAATACACGTGTGGTCTTGTACCTAATCGCCTCACGAAGCCATCAACTCGTGTGCACACCCAATGTGAGGCCACCAACCAACACACGACTATAATGTGCCCGACATGAAAATACTACACATACCAACTGCACGCCAAGATGACCCTAATGCCACAATATGACAAAAGTGACAACGAAAATGAATCATGACTCACCAAGATTAAATGATGGTGAAATGAATGACAACTTAATGAAATGATTGGAACCGTCGTTCCTTATGACTGAGGTGATTAATTGACAATGACAAGTTTTGATACGGTTAATACAATAATGAATGAGTTACGATTATGAATGAACAACCTCAAAAGGAATGAATATCCTTTTAACCGAGTAAGAATTAACTTACACAATACCGATGAAGAATCTCCGTCCACGAACAACGTCCTAAATGAAATGCCGGTCGCTCGAACAACCTTGAATAACAATAATTACCAACAACCGTTCAATACACGTATCAAGCAACTAAACACGACTAACCCAAAGGTCGAAAACAACGATAATCAAACTCATAGGGGCATTCCAACGAATACGTAACCAACCACACGACTTCGAAAATATCCAATCCCGAATATATCGAAACCAACACCAAAATGAGTATATCGAACTAACAAAACACTTCAATGATATCAATAATCCATTAGAAATCCACAATTTGAGATTACAACTACATTAATCGGAAAATCCCCAAATAACCGAAGTCAACCCCAAGGGTTCTTGAAATAATTCCGAAAATAACCATTAAATCCATAAGAATATACTTATCCAAGGTAGATAATCCATATCTAACATATTCCAATGATAATCCAAGCTTACACGAAGAAATCGGAAGGAAAAACCCAAAAATCCGAAATTCTAGATCCAAGAGATTAATACCTTTGATTCGATGTTAAGGAGATGATGAAGTGATGATAATCTAACTCAAAGACTTGAAGATGATGATGGATGATAGAAGCTCGAAGAGAACTCTCCAAAATGCCCAAAATCGCCCGAAACGGATGAGGGAATGAGAAAGGATGATACAATTACGAACTCAGGCTAACTGTCCAATATATAGCCATTCCAGGTTAGCGTGCGCTAGCCCTTGTGCGTAGCGTGCGCTAACGGGTAATTTGGGTAGTCCAGTACCCACTGTCCGAACACGGTAGCGCGCGCTACGTACCCTTTTGTAGCGTGCGCTACGGTCATGCCATTATCGTGCGTTAATACCCATTGTTAGCGTGCGCTAACGAATTATGTGATGCCCAGTACTGGAATCCAGAAACCTTCTGTCCTCTGATCTGATCTCGATAGCGTGCGCTACAACCAACGATTAGCGTGCGCTATAATATCGTTTGCGTACGCTAAATATCACTCATAGCGTGCGCTATGAATTAATCCAGTGCAGTCCAGTAGCCACTGGACTCAACCTGATCCGTCCCTAGCGCTACTCCACATAGTTAGCGTGCGCTACTACAACCCGCTAGCGCGCGCTACTTACCACTCGTAGCGTGCGCTACAAATAACTCACCTGCAGTCCAGTACCTTCTGGACTGCAACCAGGGTAACATTAGCGTGCGCTAATGCTGAGTGGTAGCGTGCGCTACCTGTACTCAATTAGCGTACGCTAAAAAGAGTACGTAGCGTGCGCTACTCCTCACGCACAGCCCACAACGAAAATGACAACAATGATAAACACGGCACGAAACTCCAATTATATTAGTGACGAATGACGATTGATACACGATACAATTACTCTGAATGATGAATACCATGATTGAATATGAGTGACAATTGATCATTAATGAGTGAAATTACTGAGTATCAATTACTGAATGATAAATACTGAATGATAATTACTGAATTACAACCGGGTATTACAGCATGAACAATCATATATCAAATGTAGGAGCATTCTGGTAGAAATTCGTCCGATTCTGAAACAATTTTTAAGTTACGAAAATTGAGCACCAAAAACTATGTATAAAACCGTAAAAAGACGCTCAAATTCCGACCATTTGGTGATAGTTCATTCGAGAAAGACTGCATGAACAATCTTATATCACATGTAGGAGCATTCTAGTAGAAATTCGTCCGATTCGGAAACAATTTTTCGGTTACGAAAATTAGGCACCAAAATTAATGTATAAAACCGTAAAAAGAAGCTCAAATTCCGATCATTTAGTAATAGTTCATTCGAGAAAGACTGCATGAACAATCTTATATCACATGTAGTAGCATTCTGGTAGAAATTCGTCCGATTTTGAAACAAGTTTTCGGTTACGAAAATTGAGCACCAAAAACTATGTATAAAACCGTAAAAAGACGCTCAAATTCCGACCATTTGGTGATAGTTCATTCGAGAAAGACTGCATGAACAATCTTACATCACATGTAGGATCATTTTGGTATAAATTCGTCTGATTCCGAAATAATTTTTTGGTTACCAAAATTGGGCACCAAAAACTATGTATAAAACCGTGAAAAGACGCTCAAATTCCGACCATTTGATGATAGTTCATTCGAGAAAGACTGCATGAACAATCTTATATCACATGTAGGAGCATTCTGGTAGAAATTCGTCCGATTCGGAAAAAAAATTTCGATTACGAAAATTGGGCACCAAAATTAATGTATAAAACCGTAAAAAGAAGCTCAAATTCCGATCATTTAGTAATGGTTCATTCGAGAAAGACTGCATGAACAATCTTATATCACATGTAGGAGCATTCTGGTAGAAATTAGTCCGATTCTGAAATAATTATTCGGTTACGAAAATTGAGCACCAAAAATAATGTATAAAACCGTAAAAAGAAGCTCAAATTCCGATCATTTAATGATAGTTCATTCGAGAAAGACTGCACGAACAATCTTATATCAAATGTAGGAGCATTCTGGTAGAAATTCGTCCGATTCTGAAATAATTTTTCGGTTATGAAAATTGGGCACCAAAATAATGTATAAAACCGTAAAAAAAGCTCAAATTCCGATCATTTAGTGAAAGTTCATTCGAGAAAGACTGCATGAACAATCTTATATCACATGTAGGAGCATTCTGGTAAAATTAGTCCTATTCTGAAATAATTTTTCGGTTACGAAAATTGAGCACCAAAAATAATGTATAAAACCGTAAAAAGAAGCTCAAATTCCGATCATTTAATGATAGTTCATTCGAGAAAAACTGCATGAACAATCTTATATCACATGTAGGAGCATTCTGGTGGAAATTCGTCCGATTCTGAAACAATTTTTCGGTTACGAAAATTGATCACCAAAAACTAAGTATAAAACCGTAAAAAAACGCTCAAATTCCGATCATTTGGTGATAGTTCATTCGAGAAAGACTACATAAACAATCTTAGATCACATGTAGGAGCATTCTGGTAGAAATTCATCCGATTCTAAAACAATTTTTCGGTTACGAAAATTGAGCACCAAAAAGTATGTATAAAACCATAAAAAGAAGCTCAAATTCCGATCATTTAGTGATAGTTCATTCGAGAAAGAGTGCATGAACAATCTTATATCACATGTAGGAGCATTCTGGTAGAAATTCGTCCGATTCGGAAATAATTTTTCGATTACGGAAATTGGGCACCAAAAATAATGTATAAAACCGTAAAAAGAAGCTCAAATTCCGATCATTTAGTGATAGTTAATTAGAGAAAGACTACATGAATAATCTTATATCACATGTAGGAGCATTCTGGTAGAAATTCGTCCGATTCTGAAACAATTTTTCGGTTACGAAAATTGAGCACCAAAAACTATGTATAAAACCGTAAAAAGACGCTCAAATTCCGACCATTTGGTGATAGTTCATTCGAGAAAGACTGCATGAACAATCTTACATCACATGTAGGATCATTTTGGTATAAATTCGTCTGATTCCGAAATCATTTTTCGGTTACCAAAATTGGGCACCAAAAATTATGTATAAAACCGTAAAAAGACGCTCAAATTCCGACCATTTGGTGATAGTTCATTCGAGAAAGACTGCATGAATAATATTATATCACATGTAGGAGCATTCTGGTAAAATTCGTCCGATTCTAAAACAAATTTTCGGTTACGAAAATTGGGCAGCAAAATAATGTATAAAACCGTAAAAAGAAGCTCAAATTCCGATCATTTAGTGATAGTTCATTCGAGAAAGACTTCATGAACAATCTTATATCACATGTAGGAGCATTCTGGTAGAAATTAGTCCGATTCTGAAACAATTTTTCGGTTACGAAAATTGAGCACCAAAAATAATCTATAAAACCGTAAAAAGAAGCTCAAATTCCGATCATTTAATGATAGTTCATTCGAGAAAGACTGCATGAACAATCTTATATCACATGTAGGAGCATTCTGGTAGAAATTCATCCGATTCTGAAACAATTTTTCAGTTACGAAAATTGAGCACCAAAAACTATGTATAAAACCGTAAAAAGACGCTCAAATTCCAACCATTTGGTGATAGTTCATTCGAGAAAGACTGCATGAACAATCTTATATCACATGTAGGAGCATTCTGGTAGAAATTCGTCCGATTCTAAAACAATTTTTCGGTTACGAAAATTGAGCACCAAAAATAATGTATAAAACCGTAAAAAGAAGCTCAAATTCCGATCATTTAATGATACTTCATTCGAGAAAGACTGCATGAACAATCTTATATCACATGTAGGAGCATTCTGGTAGAAATTCGTCCGATTCTGAAACAATTTTCCGGTTATGAAAATTGGGCACCAAAATAATGTATAAAACCGTAAAAAGAAGCTCAAATTCCGATCATTTAGTGAAAGTTCATTCGAGAAAGACTGCATGAAAAATCTTATATCACATGTAGGAGCATTCTGGTAGAAATTAGTCCTATTCTGAAATAATTTTTCGGTTACGAAAATTGAGCACCAAAAATAATGTATAAAACCGTAAAAAGAAGCTCAAATTCCGATCATTTAATGATAGTTCATTCGAGAAAAACTGCATGAACAATCTTATATCACATGTAGGAGCATTCTGGTGGAAATTCGTCCGATTCTGAAACAATTTTTCGGTTACGAAAACTGAGCACAAAAAACTATGTATAAAACCGTAAAAAGACGCTCAAATTCCGACCATTTGGTGATAGTTCATTCGAGAAAGACTGCATGAACAATCTTACATCACATTTAGGATCATTTTGGTATAAATTCGTCTGATTCCGAATGTAACACCCCCAAAACCGCATGGGAATATTACACGCCGTAAACCCTTTCCGCAAGGATCTACCAGGCTAAACGTCCATAAACAACCAAATACTTGCCGGGCCAGGGTCAAACAACATAATGATACAGTCTGTTAAGGTCACTTACACATAAACACACAGACCGATGAGGTCACACAACTCTATCAACAGGACTGACTCACAACATTACCCACACAGGGGTCGAAATACAATACAGCGGAAGACTGAATCAACTCTAACAATACAACTAAACTCTACCAACTCTCAACTCTTGATTAGTATCGCAGCTCGTCATCCTCTTGTGCCAATCCTGTGACTGCTCCCCTGAATCTGCATGTACCTGGACGCAAAACAGACATCCACCCCCCGAATACTCGGGGGTTAGTAAAACTCCACTGTTTTACTAGTGCAAGTATCAAACCATACGAAATGTAACAAGCAAATAGCAACTACGGATTTAATACGCAAATCAATTATCAAAATGTTCCCGAGAAGTTTTAGAATTTCGAACTCAAGTAAGAGATATTTGAAAAGGAACACATCATCTCGGGGATTTTTAAAGCAGAAATTCTTTTGGAACTCGAGTCCCAATTTACGAAACCTTTTCGTAAACATTAGGGCCTTAGCCCGATTCTCGTTTCAAAGCATACTAAATCATATATCATTATGAGTCCGAGATCCATATTTAAAATGTTACCCGAACAATCAATGCTACACGATCATTATTCGTACACATCATGTACCGAACTCCGGAGGCCTCGACGGACCTTACCCGGACCACACACATTGTTCGTACACATCATGTACCGAACTCCGGAGGCCTCAACGGACCCTACCCGGCCACACACACTGTTCGTACACATCATGTACCGAACTCCGGAGGCCTCAACGGACCCTACCCGGCCACACACATCGTTCGTACACATCATGTACCGAACTCCAGAGGTCTCGTCAGACCCTACCTAGATCACACACATCGTTCGTACACATCATGTACCGAACTCCAGAGGTCTCGTCAGACCCTACCTGGATCACACACATCGTTCGTACACATCATGTACCGAACTCCAGAGGTCTCGTCAGACCCTACCTGGATCACACACCTTGTTCGTACACATCATGTACCGAACTCCAGAGGCCTCTTCAGACCCTACCTGGAACACACGCACACACATCGACACGACACAACTCATAATCATTAAATGTCAAGCCATTCCACATTACACCGAAATGTACAATCAAGTATGTAAACCAAAACAACACAAATATCATGATCATCACAACGACTCTTAACCAACATAACACATATTCGGTACACAATACATTGCACAACCACGTGTACAACCATCTCATATGTACATCGCAATCCTGCACAAATGGTACAACGCCGAACACGTATACCAATATATCACTATTATCACAAAGCCTTCAAATTTCGGAAAACACAACTAACTCAAACGGAACATATTTACGGAGGCAAGCAAAATCGTCATACATATCATACGTAATTACTAGTCGCAGGATACAAGTTGTATAATAAGATACTTGCCTCGATAACCGCTACCGAACGCTCTGAAGAACACAGTTCGACCGGGAAGCTCGGACCCCAAAGAAGGCAACGAACGGAAGGGTTCCGACTCGAGTTCTTCACAAGAATTCGTTCCTAAGTCACAACGATATCAATTCAATCACAATTCTACGAAAACGTATGGAACTTCCCAAGTTCTACCCATTGAAGCATTTTATCGGACACTTTGAAGGCGTAGTCCAATTCAATCGATTATTCAAAGAAATACTCAAATCCGTTCCACAAAACTTCAAGGGTATTGAATGATTACGAGTTTACAATCAAGTTTCATCAGCAATTTGAATCAAAACAAAGAAAATCGGCCAAAACACCAAGAAACCCCAAGAACATCCAAAAACCAAAAGTTTAGGTGTTCTTACCTTCGATCCGGGTGGAAGATGATGTTAATCCATGATTCCAACTTCCAAATCATGTTGTTATAAGTTTATTCTGCTCAAAACCATCGATCTATGGTGAAAAATCGCGGAAGGAACAAAGAAAAGTGGAAAATGCCGGATATGACTCGGTCCAGGCCTTAAATAGCCGGACACTGCCGGATGCTTACGTACGTAACCGGCCGGGCCCTTACGTACGAATCGCCATGGCCAAGTCTCGCCGTAAATGCCGCATCGTTACGCACGTAATCGCCGAGGCTTACGACGTAACCGCCTTACGACGTAATCGCCGAGCACTACCGCCGTAACTCGGCGAGGCCGCCTGGCCGAGATCGCCGGCCATGACTCGGCCGGGGCCAACTCCGACGGCCCGAACGACCCCGAAACCCGAACCTGAATACGAATCGAAGATACGGTTACGAAGTACTCGCAAATACGAATTCGAACACTAAGAGAACACACGATTCCGACCACCCGAGGACTCGAAATTCGACAACGGAAGTAATTACCCCAAACTTTGGGAAATTACGAAAATGGCCCAAAACGCCCGAAAATCACGATACGTGATCGAATAACCAAACCGAAGTTCACAACACGTCTAACGAAGTTAAACGGACTTACGGGAAACTCGAAACAGCAGTTTTGAACGAGATTCGCAAGAATCGAACTCAAGTGCGGAAAAGTCGCTAAAAAGCATAGAACTCAACAAAACGGCACCGAAACAAACTCGGATGTCAAAAAGTGTAGAATTAAATATTCTCAGAATGACGAAACGGTCAAAAGAGAGTCGTCGAAACGGACCTCCGCCGAAAAATGAAAATTACCGGAAATCCGAAATTGCGGATATTACATTCTACCCTCCTTAAAAGAAGTTTCGTCCCGAAACTTAAAACAAGTAGGGAGAAGCAATATCCCGACAGGAAAACTCAACAAGATACACAAGAAATGCGTAACTTTTGTCCATTGGCGAAACGTTACAAGCAACGCGAAAGAATATACAGCGTGACGACACGCCACACGACGACCATAACAACGCCACCGGCAAAGGTTCAAAACAATAACGTTCAATTAACGACGCATCACATATCACATCATATGCACACATTTAATCAAAGAAATGTACGCGACAACAAGTCGCACCCGACTAAAACGGCTATGCGATAGAAACAAATAGAGTATTACGATAGAAATCATTCCGATTCTCATCAACAAGAAAATGTCCGACGTCAAAACACAAACAATTCAAGATAACAGAAAATGAGAATACCGGATATTGCATTCTATCATACAAAAAATAAGTTTCGTCCCGAAACTTAAACTAAGGTTATCACAGTGATACGAAACAAAATATAACGACACATAATAAAATACCATGCTCATGACCTCGTGGTCCACTGACACGCCTCCGTAGGTTCAACAACTAAACGGGAACTTACACAAAATAAAATATCATTCAACAAGTTCCAAATGTAAAAGCGTCACAAAAAAAACATCTTTACACGCGAAACAATCCGTGTAGCGAGTACCAAAAACACCATCACTAGACATCACTGGGCCCTCCGGAAGTAGGAATAGAATTCCGGTCCCTTATCATCTCGGCAACAATCTCGCAAGATCTTGAACTCGATGCCCCTCGTGTCCACAATTATAAAAAGTCACTGGCGGTTTCTTACAATGCGCGCGTTCATGGCCTAGAACGTTACAGTTGAAACACCTAGGAGCATTACCAGAACTCAAAGACACCGACTTGGGTCTTTTGGGTTCTCTAACTCACCGAGAAGGTCCCATACTCGGCTGATACGAGGGTTGAGGTGTGGGAATACCAATTCCCTTACTTCCCGATGCGTCATCGGAAATCTTCTGCTTTTTCGCTACCGATACGGACTCGGTAGACATTATAGCCATCTCAAACGCCAAGGCTCGATCCTGATAGTCCTTCAAGGTTGTACACATAAAAGGAGCCATACACTGCCGAATCTGAGGTTTCATACACATATCGAAGTAACGAACCTTATCTGCCTCACTTTTCACCTGATCCCGAACATAACACAGCTGTCGATTATAATCGACTATCGCTTGGGACATCGACACGTCTCGGGGCATAGCCGAGAAAAACTCGACAATCCTACGCTCTTTAACAGGCGGCGGACAATACTCGGCCTCCATGGCAGTTTTGAATTCAGTCCAAGTAGCGGTACGATCACTAGGCGCTACGGCCTCCCACCAGTCTGCAGCTTCCCTGTCGAGTAGGTATTGAGCAATAGGCACTCTTCTCTCATCGGGGCAAGCTACAGCATCAAATGTTCTGTCCAACTGGAAGAGCCAATTCTCCTAGCCTAATGAGTCCGAAGAACCTATAAAACGGGGCGGGTGCATTCTCATCACATCTCGTAACCACTTACCAGCTCCGTTATCTTCATCCGGAATCCCGTCTCGATGTACGATCTGATTCATATGCGCCAACCGGTCAGTCACCTGATGAAGGATGGTGGCGGCGCCAATATCAACATTACCTCTGGATGATTGCTGCTGATCACGACCACGACTACG
>JAWKAU010001017.1:0-20000 GCA_033398695.1 Orobanche coerulescens
AGGGGTTCTCGAAACTCGCTCGACCGCTTACGAAATTACTCCAGAAGACCGAAAAGTTTGTTTGGACGGATGAGAGACAACAGAGCTTCGATGAACTAAAGAAACGTTTGACTTCAGATCCAATTTTAACTTTACCACATGGTAGCGAGGGCTTTGCGATCTGATGACGCTTCGGGTCAAGGCCTGGGCTGTGTTCTTATGCAGCATGATAAGACAATAGCTTTTGCGTCACGACAACTAAAGCCTTATGAGATGAATTATCCTACTCACGATTTAGAGTTGGCCGCAATTGTCTTCGCAATTAAGATTTGGCGGCATTATTTGTATGGTTCACCGTGCCGGATTTATACCGATCACAAGAGCCTGAAGTATATTTTCAGCCAGAAGGAGCTGAATATGAGACAGAGACGTTGGCTAGAGTTGATAAAGGATTATGATCTGGAAATTCTTTACCACCCCAGGAAGGCCAATGTCGTTGCGGATGCTTTGAGTCGCAAATCGGCATCTCTTCAAATGCTCGAGGTTCTTACATCCTGCATTTAAAATTCGTCAAGATTTAATTGAGCAAGGGATAGAAGTTTGGCTTCAGCGAGTACAGGGACAGTTGTGTACTCTCGAAATTACTTCGTCCTTAGTTGACGACATCAAAGGGAAGCAGTGGAGTGACCCGATGATTTCTCAACTGAAGGAAGATGTGATTAAAGGAAAAGCTCCTGGCTTTATGGTTCACGAGGATGGTATTCTGAGATTTCAGGGCAGGCTTTGTGTTCCGAACGATTTGGAGTTAAGACAGAGGATTCTCCGAGAAGCTCATGCTACGCCTTACTCAATCCACCCCGGAACGAGTAAGATGTACAAAGATTTGAACCGCAATTTTTGGTGGAATAACATGAAGAAGGATGTTACGGAGTTTGTACTACGATGCTTGACGTGTCAACAAGTCAAGATCGAACATCAACGACCGGCGGGGTTGTTGAAACCACTTCCCATTCCCGAGTGGAAGTGGGAAGACATCTCAATGGATTTCATCACTGGCATGCCGAGAACTCAGACTGGAATGAATATGATTTGGGTAATTGTCGATCGATTGACCAAGTCTGCACACTTTTTGGGTATTAAGGATACTTGGGGACCGGATAGACTGGCTCGAACTGTTGGAACATTTAGTTCCATACATAAATTAAAAGTGTTTTGATGATTAATGTTGATAAGCAAAATAAAACAACGAAGAGGCGAAGCCAAGCATCGAAGAAAACGAAGTGCTAAAAGCTGGAAAAACACAAAGCTAACGTACGTAATGGAGGTTGTATAACGTACGTAAAGGAGTTCAACCAAGTGAACGTTGGAGAAGTCAAAGTCAGCAAAGCATACAATGGATATATGACGTCAGCAGTGACGTAATGTTAACGTACGTAACGAAGTCATTACTAACGTACGTAACCAAAGAAACGAAACTCACCGGATCAAATCGACTAGGCTAACGTCGTAACACAGGGAGGTTAACGTACGTAATGAAGCTTACGTACGTAATATGAATGTGATAGCATACGTAATGCAGTGTGCAGCAGCTAACGGCTAGTTTGAAGATGGAGCCTATAAATACCATCCCTATGGTATTGTTTGAGTACAACAACCTTGAGCAAATAGTCTATTCTTGTGATATTATTACACACATTCTTGTTGTTGATATTGAGCTTAATTGTAAGTGTTTGAGTGAGAGTTCACGAAAACATACACGAGTGGTAAAAGAAAAGATACGATTGGATTCGGTGTTATTAGGATCAAGGATCCGGCATTATTAGAATCGCAATCGATATCTAAGTGAGGTTTATCTAGTATCCATAGAAAGCTAGAGAGGTTGATTCCTTGTCCTACGAAAAGGAAAACGGTTTAACTTGGACCAACACAAAGACAAGTACGAGTGGTTTATCACGGACCAATAGAAGACGTGATTGTAACGGTTATACCTCGACCGATAGAAGAGAGGAGAAGAGGTTTTTATCTTGATCCTATATAAAAAGATACCGAGAGAGGACGTAGGCTCGTTTATAGCCGAACCTCTATAAATCTGTGTGTGCTCTTATTTTCCGCACTTATATTTACGCTTCCGCAAACGGCGCAATATCCGACCCAGTACCCAACAATTGGTATCGGAGCAGTACTCCAATACGCGGCTTAACATCCGAGGAGAAAAAGATCCAATGGCATTTCAATTCTCTCCAGTCGAAGGCCTTGCTCTCAACCGACCACCTTTCTTCGATGGCTCAAATTATTTGACATGGAAGAAAAAGATGTCAATCTTTATTCGTGCCTACGATATAGAGATTTGGAAGATTATTTGTCTCGGCCCGAAAGTTCCTATCAAATCCGACGGTACGCTCAAATCTTTTGAAGAATACGACGATGCCGATTGGAAAAATGACCATCTAAATTGTAAGGCCACCCAACTTTTATTTTGTGCCTTAAATCCCGAAGAGGTCAATCGAATCTCGTCGTGTGAAAGTGCGAAAGAAATATGGAAAATTCTAGAAATCACACACGAAGGGACGACTCAAGTCAAGGAGACGAAGATAAATATGCTTCTCCATGACTACGAGTTATTCATGATGAAAGGTGACGAGTCCATCACCAATATGCTCGACCGATTTTCGGTCATCACCAATGGACTTGCTTCGTTCGGAAAACCATTATCTAGTAGTGAAAAAGTTAAGAAAATTTTACGATCACTACCTAGCGAATGGGACGGCACCGTGACCGCTATTATGGAATCTAAAGATCTCAACACTGTAACACCCCCAAACCCTTCGGGAATATTACAGCGCCGCAGACCCCCTCCGTGAGGATCTACCAGGCTAAATACAGAAAACACATTAACACTATACATGCCGACATGGCTAACAAACGAACCATTAGACCGATTTGGTCTTTTACCACAACATACACATCGAGCATACATTACTCTTTCTCGTAACTCATACCCACGCAGGGGTTAACATAAATCAACAATCCCGCGTAGGGGAAAGTAAACACAACGGAAAGACAAAACAAAACATCACCAAATATTCAACACCGGTCTTCATGTGATTAGTATCGCCGTCTTCCATCATCCTTCGTAACGATCCTGTGAATTGCTCCCGGCAACTGCAAATACACGGGCCTTGTCTGAGACATCCACCCCGAATACTCGGGGTTAGCAAAACCCCACTGTTTTGCTAGTGCAAGTATAAATACAAAGACAGCCATACCAATCATACTCCAAGAACATAGAAATCATGAATATACTTCGAGATAATTCACTTGATCAAAACAATTTAGATTACGAAAGATAAGAATAAAACCATTTTACAACTTACAAAACATTTTACGATCTCGGGAGTTTTTTGAAAACGTTTGGGATTTAAGAATTTTCAAGCCTTTCGAAATGCTTAGGGACATAGCCCAACAATCGTTTATTTCAAAGTACAAGTCCGATGGCGGATAACAGGCCCACGACCCAATTAGTACATTCCAATCACAACACAGGGGTCCACGACCCAAATCATCCACATCACATACTCCCAAGAATAACCCGGTGGAAATTACACAGTATCCAACATTACCATGACAACAGTCTCACTCAACATACCACAGAGCTACAATGCACAGAGCAACCACAGGACTCACGTACCCATACCAAATTATCACAACCAAGAGACAAATCATTCACAACACATTTATTGGTGCCATTCCAGCTAAGTACCCTACCATTTGGACTGCCATTCTAATCAGACGAAATATGCGCCAAAAATCACAGTTCTCCAACAAAACATTTCAAAGTTAACCCTGGTACGAGACTCACGGCCACCGTACCCCGCAGAGCCCCGTCGGACATCCCTGGGTGGCTAACCACAGTTCACGATACGCACACTCACGGCAATACGTATCCCTAGAGGCCCCGTCGGACCGTCCCTAGGTGAACATACACATATCATCCACAACGCCACGGGAAGCCATAATTCGAATACTAGAATGTGCATACAAATGCTAGGTACTTCGCTAGAATGGCCACTTTAGTCGACGTACACTCACAACTAATGTCACACAACCACAAGTAAATACCAATACCAAGCAACACCAAGTGTCACAATCTCCTCACGAAGGAATAACAACCAATATCGCACACATTACGCTCTTACCGAACAAGTACACATAACATTACGTAATCCTGGCAAAGGATTACGGTCTATTAAACTCACTCAAAGTGATCGTAGCATCTTTCAACATACAAAACCAACACATATATTCCGAGAACACATATATTCACGAATTACAAGAATTATTGTTGAAAGACAACATTTATCGAGAACATACCGATCCTTTTTACGTTCATTAAACATTGGATTTCGCATAAAATCATTTATCAATAATTATGCCTACGAAACATGAAATGTATGGACAAGATACTTGCCTCAAAATCGATACGCAAGTATTAAACGAACACGGCTCAGCGGAAAGCTTCAAAGCGCCCAATGCTATCGAAGCGGAAGGCGGCGGCGAGCGAAAGGGTTCAACGCGGTTTCTTCGCAAGAAACACGACCCTAACATCATACAATCAATAAATCATCGACCATACGAGGAAGAATAATCGTAGAAACCGAAAACCCCTCTAAGACATTTCTGGACACCTTCAAGGCGTCGGTCAAGAACTCAACTCAAACAACGAATCGATACGATCCAACATGGAATAACAAGGAAATGATATAATACATCTAAATAATCATCAATCCATCAACAAAGCGGAAAGAATCGGACAAAACCCCAAAATCCCCAATTATCGAAAAGGTAGGGTTTCAAGAGATATTACCTTGAGTGATTCAGTGTTAAGATCCGTAGAACACGCGTTAGATTGATTATCCGAGCCTCACAACCGAAAGGAAATGATGAAAATCGACCCCGGATGAAGAATTCTCTCTCCCTCTATATCTCTCTCTCGCGGCCGTGCAAAATGGGGAAGGAAATGAGCGATTCGCTCAAAGCGACACATTTATAGTGTAACACAGACCACTATCGGCCGGCCTATCGGCGATAGGCTAACCGATAGCCATACGGAATGCCGCGTAGGGTCTATCGACCCCCTATCGGCCGAAAGGCTCCTGGAAGTGCTCGGCAAAACTAAAGCGACCATAACTCTCTCGTCCAGGACTCCGATTGACTCACCGTTTGAACCATTGGAAAGCTAACTCGATGTTCTATAATATTGCAAAGATTTATAATTTTTGGAGTTACCAAAAATTAATGATGATCTAACAAAGACGAACTCATACTTAGAAAAGTCGTTTAGTAATCCTGAATTCAACAAAAGCGACACGAAACCCGAGCACGAATACGAACCGAAGATACGGTTACGAGGTACTCACAAAGACGAATCTAAGAGCTAGTAGAACACACGATTTCGACCACCCGAAGGCTCGAAATTCGACAACGGAAGGTAATTACCCCAAACTTTGGGAAATTACGAAAATGGCCCAACTGCCCGAAAATCACCATACGACAACGAATAATCAAACCAAAGCTCACAACACGTCTAACAAAGTTAAACGGACTTGCGGGAAACTCGAAACAACGCTTTGGACGAGATTCGCAAGAATCGAACTCAAGTGCGGAAAAGTCGCTAAAAAGCACAGAACTCAACGAAACGATACCGAAACGAACTCGGATGTCAAAAAGTGTAGAATTAATCATTCTCAGAATGACGAAACGGACATGAGCGAGTCGTCAAAACATACTTCCGCTGAAAAACAAAAGAAATTACCGGAAATCGAAAATTGCGGATATTACATTCTACCCTCCTTAAAAGAAGTTTCGTCCCGAAACTTAAAACAAGTAGGGAGAGAAATATTCCGCCAGGAAAAACTCAACGAGATACACAAGAATGCGTAACTAATGCCCAACGGCGAAATGTTACAAACAACGCAAAGGAGTATACGGCGTGAAAACACGCTCCACGGCGACCAACACAACGTCGCCGTTAGGGATATAATAAAAACCAACAAGTGACAAACGTCATCAAACGGATAATATAGCCAAGTCGATTATCCGACAATCACAAAACACAACGAACGAAAATCAATATGATTGACCAACCCAACGGTACATCAATCAAAACGCGAGTCAACCGCTGAACAAACACGAAATCCCACACTTTAAGGGTGGAAGATCAGCGAAACTAATTTCCCGAATCAAGGGAATTACGAAGGAGCCGAATTTTTCGCCAATCACGGAATGAGGTCAATATAAACCGAGCAGTCAAACGATCAAACCACAACGATCGAGACAACAAAGATCGAAGAATCATGTTCGAATCACAAAGAACAATAAAGTTCAAACAACAACTCCCGGGATGATCGGTGAGAACTACAAGACATGCATTGCCGAAGATCCACGGGAAAGGGAATAGCGGCCGAAAAGTCACAACGACAACGAGTTATTCGAAATAACACCACACTCGTTCGATCAACAAAAGCAAGGAGCGGGACAAGCTCGAAATGTCAACGAACATAAGCGAGTCGGCCAGTCGAAAATGTAAAAGTTCAAGATCCAGTCCACTTCAATAAGAGAACTAGTAGAACCAAAGATGTTACTTAGAACAAGGTTCACAAGAATCGAACCGAATTCGGAAAGTGACAGCGATAACCAGTTGACCCAAAACAAGATCACGGCTCGTTCGAATGATGAACCCGAAATACAAAACAAGTTCATAAAGTGCCAACGAACATGAGCGAATCGATAGACTGGAGAAAGAGAAAATACCGAAGTCAAAATAGTACGGGCATTACCACCGACCTCGTCCACGAAATTCACAAAAGCGGAGCAAGGTAACAAGACATTAAACAACCGACACAAAACGGAACCATCACCGATGCACACGGTCATACCAAACCAAGCTCTAACAGCTCGCACATGCGCGACAACGCAGAAATCACCACGAGGCGACAACATTCAACACCAACATCCCGCCTCTCACGGGGCTAGCACAACCCATGTGTGGAAAGCGACTCAACGCTCACACCGCCAATTCGATCATACTCGGAGAAAGTATCAAAATGACAACGCGAACATCATACATTCATACCCGACCCTCAAACGGGAATGGATAGGTTTTAAAAAAACGAAAACCTCATTTTGAAAATAATTTAGAAGAACACGGTTGATCTTGAGTATCGCCTTTCAAAAAGTACGAACTTGAAACATCGTTATCGAGACATTGGAGAACCATTTCGCATTTGATAAAAATGAGGACACTTTCTCTTAGTGAAAACTTTCAAAATATTCGACCCTCGGGTCTAAATAAAAGTGTTGAAAATATCTCAAAACATTTTGGTCCTCGAGATAGAAAAATTTTGAAATATATTGTGACATCTAGGATGTACCACAAGAAAATAACTCATTTGAAAAGTATGTCTCGAAAATTATATTTATAAGATACTCCAGGTTTTCAAAATCCAATAGCCGTAATGCCCAAAACTCACACATACCGACGTTCACTAAAACAACTCCTAGCACACGCATCAAAACGTTTAAAATCAAGACAATACATGTCTTTAAACGAAAATAAACGATAAAATACCACATTCGAACAAAACCACCGATAAAATACCCTCCCGCATCAAGCTAGTGAACAAGTCGAACGCGTATAAGCACAAAGCTTCCACAAGAGACTTGTAAAGCGTGCAAATCGATTCGAAAATCATCAACAACGAACAAAAACAACAATAAAAAGATATCACAAGCGACACTCCTCGTATAAATCAAATACGAGCGTTGACTAAATACATATCGTGAAAATCAAAATTCACATAAAATTCCACCACTTAACAAATAATCATAAAAATAGCTCGTGTCACACGAGGCACAACACAAAGAAGGGAGACTTACTTCCACAGTCGCACGAAGATGATGGCCGCACCTCGATACTAATCACGGCCGACACTGCACGACGCGTCGCGACACGACTCGATCGGACAAAATCTGACAAGACAAGACAAGACAAGACCCAACAACACACAACCTGACCCGACAGCCTAGGTTTCCGCAACCTAAGCTCTGATACCATATTCTGTAACACCCCCAAACCCTTCGGGAATATTACAGCCGTTGCACCCCTCCGTGAAGATCTACCAGGCTAAATACAGAAAACACATTAACACTATACATGCCGACATGGCTAACAAACGAACCATTAGACCGATTTGGTCTTTTACCACAACATACACATCGAGCATACATTACTCTTTCTCGTAACTCATACCCACGCAGGGGTTAACATAAATCAACAATCCCGCGTAGGGGAAAGTAAACACAACGGAAAGACAAAACAAAACATCACCAAATATTCAACACCGGTCTTCATGTGATTAGTATCGCCGTCTTCCATCATCCTTCGTAACGATCCTGTGAATTGCTCCCCAGCAACCTGCAAATACCTGGACGCAATACAGACATCCACCCCCCGAATACTCGGGGGTTAGCAAAACCCCACTGTTTTGCTAGTGCAAGTATAAATACAAAGACAGGCCATACCAATCATACTCCAAGAACATAGAAATCATGAATATACTTCCCGAGATAATTCACTTGATCAAAACAATTTAGATTACGAAAGATAAGAATAAAACCATTTTACAACTTACAAAACATTTTACGATCTCGGGAGTTTTTGAAAACGTTTGGGATTTAAGAATTTTCAAGCCTTTCGAAATGCTTAGGGACATAGCCCAACAATCGTTTATTTCAAAATACAAGTCCGATGGCGTATAACAGGCCCACGACCCAATTATAACATTCCAATCACAACACAGGGTCCACGACCCAAATCATCCACATCACATACTCCCAAGAATAACCCGGTGGAAATTACACAAGATTCCAACATTACCATGACAACAGCCTCACTCAACATACCACAGAGCTACAATGCACAGAGCAACCACAGACTCACGTACCCATACCAAATTATCACAACCAAGAGACAAATCATTCACAACACATTTATTGGTGCCATTCCACTAAGTACCCTACCATTTGGACTGCCATTCTAATCGGACGAAATATGCGCCAAAAATCACAGTTCTCCAACAAAACATTTCAAAGTTAACCCTGATACGAGACTCACGGCCACCGTACCCCGCAGAGCCCCGTCGGACATCCCCGGGTGGCTAACCACGCTCACGATACGCACACTCACGGCAATACGTATCCCTAGAGGCCCTGTCGGACCGTCCCTAGGTGAACATACACATATCATCCACAACGCCACGGGAAGCCATAATTCGAATACTAGAATGTGCATACAAATGCTAGGTACTTCGCTAGAATGGCCACTTTAGTCGACGTACACTCACAACTAATGTCACACAACCACAAGCAAATACCAATACCAAGCAACACCAAGTGTCACAATCTCCTCACGAAGGAATAACAACCAATATCGCACACATTACGCTCTTACCGAACAAGTACACATAACATTACGTAATCCCGCAAAGGATTACGGTCTATTAAACTCACTCAAAGTGATCGTAGCATCTTTCAACATACAAAACCAACACATATATTCCGAGAACACATATATTCACGAATTACAAGAATTATTGTTGAAAGACAACATTTATCGAGAACATACCGATCCCTTTACGTTCATTAAACATCGATTTCGCATAAAATCATTTATCAATAATTATGCCTACGAAACATGAAATGTATGGACAAGATACTTGCCTCAAAATCGACGCAAGTATTCGACGAACACGGCTCAACCGAAAGCTTCAAACGCCCAATGCTATCGAAACGGAAGACGACGACGAACGAAAGGGTTCAACGCGGTTTCTTCGCAAGAAACACGACCCTAACATCATACAATCAATAAATCATCGACCATACGAGGAAGAATAATCGTAGAACGCCCGAAAACCCCTCTAAGACATTTTACCGGACACCTTCAAGGCGTCGGTCAAGAACTCAACTCAAACAACGAATCGATACGATCCAACCATGGAATAACAAGGGAAATGATATAATACATCTAAATAATCATCAATCCATCAACAAAACGGAAAGAATCGGACAAAACCCCAAAATCCCCAATTATCCAAAAAGGTAGGGTTTCAAGAGATATTACCTTGAGTGATTCGGTGTTAAGATCCGTAGAACACGCGTTAGATTGATTATCCGAGCCTCACAACCGAAAGGAAATGATGAAAATCGACCCCGGATGAAGAATTCTCTCTCCCTCTATATCTCTCTCTCGCGACGCTGCAAAATGGGGAAGGAAATGAGCATTCGCTCAAACGACACATTTATAGTGTAACACAAGAGACCCTATCGGCCGCCTATCGGCCGATAGGCCCAACCGATAGCCATACGGAATGCCGGCAGAGGGTCTATCGACCCCCTATCGGCCGAAAGGCTCTGGAAGTGCTCGGCCAAAACTAAAACGACCATAACTCTCTCGTCCGGACTCATTGACTCACCGCTTGAACCATTGGAAAGCTAACTCGATGTTCTATAATATTGCAAAGATTTATAATTTTTGGAGTTACCAAAAATTAATGATGATCTAACAAAGACGAACTCATACTTAGAAAAGTCGTTTAGTAATCAATTCAACAAAACGACACCGAAACCCGAGCCTGAATACGAACCGAAGATACGGTTACGAGGTACTCACAAAGACGAATCTAAGAGCTAGTAGAACACACGATTTCGACCACCCGAAGGCTCGAAATTCGACAACGGAAGGTAATTACCCCAAACTTTGGGAAATTACGAAAATGGCCCAACTGCCCGAAAATCACCATACGACAACGAATAATCAAACCAAAGCTCACAACACGTCTAACAAAGTTAAACGGACTTGCAGGAAACTCGAAACAACAGTTTCGGACGAGATTCGCAAGAATCGAACTCAAGTGCGGAAAAGTCGCTAAAAAGCACAGAACTCAACGAAACGATACCGAAACGAACTCGGATGTCAAAAAGTGTAGAATTAATCATTCTCAGAATGACGAAACGGACATGAGCGAGTCGTCAAAACATACTTCCGCTGAAAAACAAAAGAAATTACCGGAAATCGAAAATTGCG
This sequence comes from Orobanche coerulescens, assembly GCA_033398695.1. Lineage (NCBI taxonomy): Eukaryota > Viridiplantae > Streptophyta > Magnoliopsida > Lamiales > Orobanchaceae > Orobanche > Orobanche coerulescens. The sequence continues at coordinate 11,120 of JAWKAU010001017.1, forward strand.
GATATTACAAACACGCTCGATTTTAGTGCCCTTGTTGGTTCACTAATCAATTATGAGATTGTATTAAAATCACGAAGTGTCAAGCCGAAACCGAAGGAACGATCGTTAGCCATGAAGGCTAAAATATCGAGGAAGAAAGAAGAAATCTCGGTGGAGGAAAGCGACGAAGAAGCGGCATATTATGCCAAGAATATTAATAAATTCCAAACTTTATTAAACCGGAGGAAGAAGGATATCTCGAGCGAATCTAAGAAGTTCGAAAATTCTTGTCGACTATGTGGAAAACCAGGCCACTTCGCTAAGCATTGCCGTAGCAAACCCAAGAAGGAGGTCCTCGTGGCTACTTGGAGCGATGAAGACGAAGATGATGAATTCATCAATCAAAATAATCTCGCTCTCATGGCCCGAAGTTCGTTCGACGACAGCGAAATCGAAAGCCAGGTTAGTACATCCTCCTGTGATGAATTATTTGATGCATTTGAGTTGTTACATACGGATTTCCAAAATGCTTTATCGGAAATTAAATCCCTCAAGTCTAAAATTAAATATTTGGAAATTGAAAATTCCAAAATTATCGAGAAGGGAAAATTTGTCGAACTCGATCATTCGAAATGCATTGAAAATGAGAATATTTTGAAGAATGATCTTTTAAAAGTTCAAGATGAACTAAAATCTTTGACAAGGAAATTCTCGTGCGGAAACGAGAAATTTGAACAAATGCTTGGTGTTCAAAAATTTACTTTGAATAAAGAAGGGTTAGGATTCAAAACTCGTTTGAAAAACGAATCCGTTAATTTCAAGATACCCCATTGCGAAAAGTGTTTAAAAATCGGGCATCATATTTCAAGTTGCAAAAGCCCGAGACGGACGATAAAAATTAAGAAAATTTGGGTTCCTAAAGGAACAATCGTTTCAAATATCGTCTACATTTCTAAACAAAAACCAACTATAGGTTGGGTCCCCAAAATTGATTTTTACTCGGGGTGAGTATATTTTTTTTAAGGAGTAATATTTTCAGGGGGAGTTTACCATGCAATTACCCTTTATGCAATTACTCATAAATTTTATCATGCATATTTTATATTTTGGTATTATTTATTTCAGTTGATATTTTATCCACTTTTTGATGAAAACAAAAAGGGGGAGAGAATGGAGAAGGAGAAAAAGAAGTCGAAAATGGGATTAACCCTATAAGGGGGAGAAAATCGATAAATGAAAAGGAGAAGTCGAAAATGACAAAATGGGAGAAAAGAAAAGAAGGAGTCGAAAAAGAAATGGGAGAAGATTCTAACGAAACGGACAAAGTCGAAAACTTTGGTCTGTAAAGATATACATATATTTGTATTTTTGCAGGAAAATCCCATTGGCGTATTGTTGTTTTGTAATCATCAAAAAGGGGGAGATTGTTGGAACATTTAGTTCCATACATAAATTAAAAGTGTTTTGATGATTAATGTTGATAAGCAAAATAAAACAACGAAGAGGCGAAGCCAAGCATCGAAGAAAACGAAGTGCTAAAAGCTGGAAAAACACAAAGCTAACGTACGTAATGGAGGTTGTATAACGTACGTAAAGGAGTTCAACCAAGTGAACGTTGGAGAAGTCAAAGTCAGCAAAGCATACAACGGATATATGACGTCAGCAGTGACGTAATGTTAATGTACGTAACGAAGTCATTACTAACGTACGTAACCAAAGAAACGAAACTCACCGGATCAAATCGACTAGGCTAACGTCGTAACACAGGGAGTTTAACGTCGTAATGAAGCTTACGTACGTAATATGAATGTGATAGCGCATTTAATGCAAAGCGGCAGACTAACGGCTAGTTTGAAGATGGAGCCTATAAATACCATCCCTGTGGTATTGTTTGAGTACAACAACCTTGAGCAAATAGTCTATTCTTGTGATATTATTACACACATTCTTGTTGTTGATATTGAGCTCAATTGTAAGTGTTTGAGTGAGAGTTCACGAAAACATACACGAGTGGTAAAAGAAAAGATACGATTGGATTCGGTGTTATTAGGATCAAGGATCCGGCATTATTAGAATCGCAATCGATATCTAAGTGAGGTTTATCTAGTACCCATAGAAAGCTAGAGAGGTTGATTCCTTGTCCTACGAAAAGGAAAACGGTTTAACTTGGACCGACACAAAGACAAGTACGAGTGGTTTATCACGGACCAATAGAAGACGTGATTGTAACGGTTATACCTCGACCGATAGAAGAGAGGAGAAGAGGTTTTTATCTTGATCCTATAGAAAAAGATACCGAGAGAGGACGTAGGCTCGTTTATAGCCGAACCTCTATAAATCTGTGTGTGCTCTTATTTTCCGCACTTATATTTACGCTTCCGCAAACGGCGCAATATCCGACCCAGTACCCAACACGAACCTTTATTGCTGAGATTGTGAGGCTACACGGTGCCCCCAAGACTATTGTTTCTGATCGAGACGGCCGCTTTGTATCACACTTTTGGCAGGCCGTTCATCAGGCTTTGGGTACTGAGTTGAGATTGAGCACTTCCTTTCATCCTCGCCTGGACGGTGCAGAGAGGACGATCTGCACTGGAAGATATGTTACGGGCTTGTGCCTTGGATTGGAGTAATGATTGGGAGCTTCACCTACCGTTGATCTAGTTTGCTTACAATAATAGTTGGCATGCGTCGATCAAAATGGCACCCTTCGAGGCACTCTATGGTAGGCGATGTAGGTCGCCATTATGTTGGGACGAGGCTTCTGAGCTAGTTGGGACGGAACCGGATATGTTATTGGAGACCAAGGAAAAGATTTCTATTATCCGAGATCGACATCGATCGCCCAGTCGTCAAATCTTACGCCGATACTTGCGTCGACCCTTGGAGTTTGAAGTGGGGGATCACGTCTTGCTCAAAGTATCGCCGACCAGAGGAGTTTTCCGCTTCGGGAAAAAGGGAAAACTCAGTCCAAGGTATATCGGACCTTTCGAGATTTTGGACAGAGTTGGAGATTTAGCTTATCGCTTGGCGTTGCCTCCAGCTTTGAGTCACGTCCATAGTGTTTTTCATGTGTCCCAGTTGAGGAAGTACGTACCGGATCCAAGCCACATTATCGACTACAGTGAGATTGACGTAGCCGAGGATATTACCTTTCCGGAGAGACCCGTGAAGATCCTTGAGCGTCGCGAGAAACAGCTTCGGCATAAGACCATTCCACTGGTTAAGGTACAATGGTCGAGGCATGGAGTCGAAGAGGCGACTTGGGAGACGGAAGAGAAGATGCGGGTGGAATACCCCGAACTATTTATTTCTTAAGTTTCGGGACGAAACTTCTTTTTAGAGGGGGAGAATGTAATACCCGGTCGAAAGTCATGTCATTTCAAACCTCTTCATGTTCTTCGAATCGTGATTTGTTGGGCGAACCCTTGTAATCATCGCTTGGAACCACCGTCTTGGGGTTTCCGTACTTCTATTTCGTGTTATTGTTGCCCAGACATTGAATCTTATTGCTTTTATTCTCTTCCCGGGTCATTTTTTATCATTTTAGGACCCGAAGGGGGTGTGAGCCGCGGCACAAGGAGTGTGCGCCGCGGCACACACATTTCCTAAATCTGGCCGAGCGGACTGTACCGGGTGCCGCGGCACACTCCGGCAGTGCCGCGGCACACTGCCGAGTCATTGCCGCGGCACACCTAGGCTGAGCCGCGGCACACTTGTGTTGCATCCTCAGCCAAAAACCGCCAGACTCCGGTGCCGCAAGACACTGGCTGTGGCCGCGGCACACCGCCGAAACACAGGAGCAATTTTTAGGCCTGTGCCGTGGCACACCTGGGCTGAGCCGCGGCACACAATGCGGTCAACTGCATAATTCGGCTTTTTAAGCGAGATTTCAGCTCATTTCCTCCATTTCCTTCTTCCACCTGCGAGAGAGAGGGTTTGAGGGAGGAGTTTTCTCACATCTTTCACTTGTGTGTTGGATTTTTACCACTTTCATTCGGTTGGGAAGCCCGGATAGTCGATCTAACGCGTATTCCTTGGATCATAGAGCTTGGATATTCAAGAGGTAATTTCTTCGACATCTTGACTTCTCGATTTTGTGTGGGTATTGACGTTTTGGATGATAAAATCATGGTGTATGATGTGATATATGCGTGATTATGGACATGTTTGAGTATTCATCGGATTATTGAAAGATTATTCAAGAACACTTTGAATTTTGTGTTGGATTTTGGGGGTTTTCGTAGATTCATCCGTTTTATCCGATTGAAGCTTGAGAACCTTGAGATTTTGATATATCTATACCGTATGAGTGTTTTCTTCCGATTTTACGGGTTGGATTGTGCCGTTTTCGGACTTGTGGGAGTTTGGGCGATTTCCCAACCTTTAGTTGTTCACTCGTATATTTTCTTGAATCGTAGACGAGTTTCGGGAGTCTCTTCGTGTAATTTGAGTATGGATAATTAATTGTCATATTCCTTGCGAATCGTTTAGGTGCCGGAAGCGCGTTCTTGGACCTACCGAACTCATACATTTCCTCCGTTCGATTTCTCGATGTCTCAAAGGCAAGTATACATTTATGATTGTACGTTCTCGACTTTGAAAGTAAGAAATATTGATGGCATATCATGAACGAACCGTTTTTACGGCATTCATAGATATATTGTTGGCATGTAATGAACGAACCGTTTTGACGGCATTCCTACATGTATCGGCGTATGAGGTGAACGAACCGTTTCTACGGCATTCACATACGTAACTCTAATATCCGCAATTTTCGATTTTCGGTAAAATTTCTTTTTTTCGGTCGGAGTCCGTTTTGACGACTCGTTCATGACCGTTTCGTCATTCTGAGAATGATTAATTCTACACTTTTTGACATCCGAGTTCGTTTCGGTGTCGTTTTGTTGAGTTCCGTGCTTTTTAGCGACTTTTCCGCGCTTGAGTTCGATTCTTGCGAATATCGTTCGAAACTGCCGTTTCGAGTTTCCCGTAAGTCCGTTTAACTTTGTTAGACGTGTTGTGAACTTCGGTTTGGTTATTCGATCACGTATCGTGATTTCCGGGCGTTTTGGGCCATTTTGTAATTTCTTGAAAGTTACGGGTATCCGTATCTGTAATTGTTGTCTCGACCCGTTTCTTGGTCGCGTATGATTAATTATGGTATTATGTTTTCATTTCGGGTCGTTGATGTCGTCCGCGAACTTTTCGTCGTGTTCGTTCCTGCGTCGCTGAAATCGGGCCGTCGAGCCCGACGGCCATGGAGGATCGCCGACGGCTATGGATCGCCGGACGATCGCGGGCACCGGCCGGACGGTGCGGGCAGAACCGGGCGAGCGCACGCTATCGCCGGAAGGCTGCGCGCGCTAACCGACAGTGTAGCGACGCTAGCTGGTCGACCAACGCACGCTATCGGCCGACGGTGGGGTTTCGAGGTTACGGACTCGGTCGGGATCGGCAGTAGCGCACGCTACACCGAGCGTAGCGCGCTAGTCGGCAGCGTAGCGCACGCCGCCGGCCGGCTAGCGTCGTTACAGTCGGCAGGTCACCTGGCTACTCGGACAGTGCCGGCTAGCGCGCAGCTTCCGGCCGTAGCACACGCTAATGAGTCGGGTCGACAGTTTGGTCGGGCAGGTTGGTCGGTGATGCCGGGTCGTGTGGGCCCTGGCCGAGGGTACTCGGCCGATACGCCGATAAGCGCACGCTAGTCCGGGAAGGCTAGCGCACGCTAGGTGGCCCGATATAAATGTGGTGAGCAGTCACATTTCATTTCGTTTTTCACTTCCTTCCTTCCCCGTCCGCGAATGGCGATTCATGGGTGACGAAGCCATGTTGTTTAACAACAAATCCATGAAGTTCTTGAGTCCATAACATCAATCAATCGTCCGTTATCATCCTTTGATCCAGCGAATCAAGGTAATCTTCCTTAGAACCCTAATTTCGTGAATTTGGGGATTTTTGCATTTTCGTCCGATTCATTCCGTGTTGTTGATTAATTCATGATGGATATGATTAATCTTGGTAGTATTCTTGTGTTTAACATCATTTAATCCATTTTTCTTCGTCGAATCGAAGTATATTTCTTGATTTCCTTCGAATTGACTTTTTGGGGGATTTGTCCCGATCTCGTTTTTCATCCATTTTCGATGGATCGATTATGGTTAAATGATGTTGTTAAACATATTCTATGGATTGTATATCCATATTTCAACTTGGAATTCCGTTTTCGGGTTTTGACGGGACGAATCGTGTTCTTGGCCGTTTTGGGGGAAATCCGTGAACTTTCGTCATTCGTTCTTTGAATTCAATGGCTTTGAGTCGTGTTATGGAATTCATTTCATTGTTATTATTTGTCCTTCGTAGTTTATGAACGTGAGTTGGCGTTCGGTGGAGTCGGCGGGTTCGTAGTCGGTTCGGGCCAACCTACTTCGGTCGATTCTCCGCGTTGTTCTTATTCGAGGCAAGTACCTTGCCCATACTTTTCTCTTTTTATGGATATGATGATCGGTGGTCGTCTTGATGTGTTCGTTTGGTTATTTGAAATGAAGTTTCAAAAGATTTCGGTTTGGCCTCGTTAAAGGCTTCTTTCAAAACGCGTGTGTGTTTTGTGAACGTTGTGTTTTGGGAATTTATTATGATTTGATTATTTTGAACGTTGAAGGATTTGATGATGATACTCCTATTATTTAAAGTTATGGAATCGTGTATTCCGTATTTAATCTTGTTATTGTGTTTTGAAGAGTTTGATAATGGTGTCGAGTTAATGGCCATCTCTAGTGAGTATTCTTAATGAACTTACATTCTTAGCATATTAGTATTGCATGAGTAACGTGTGTGTGTGTGTGTATGCTCACTACGGGTTAGATCCGACGGGGTCTCGGTAGGGGTCCACGGCGGTGTGGATCGACGAGCTTTGCTTTTAACCACTACGGGTTAGATCCGACGGGGTCTCGGTAGGGGTCCACGGAGGTGTGGACCGACGGTTAATTGTGGTGCATTTTTGCAAATGTGATTTGATATTGGCATTTCCGGAAATGAGTGCTTTTGAACGGTTTTTCATTTGCATGCATTGACTATGTGTGTAAGAGGTAAGTTGTTCGTTTGGCTTACTTGGCTAGGATGGCACTAGAGTATTTTGTTGTTTGTTTTAAATCCTTTATTTGTGGATTTTGATGTTGGGAAACGAACCTTGTGGTCGTTCTTGTGTACTGTGAGTTGATGAGATTTGGGGCTAAAATCCCAATGGTGTTGTAAAAGTCATTTTACGGGTTTGGGGCTAAAATCCCAACGGTTTGGTAAATGTCATTTTTTTCGGAAAGTAAACCTTTGGGGCGGTGACCCCTTTTGTCTTGTGGATTTTGAAAAGTAGGATTTGATAATCCTAAATTGTTTTCTATTAAAACTCTCGATGGCATTCTAAACCGTTTTATAAATTACTTCCATTGGTTTATGATATTTCGATTTTGAAATGTTTTCTCAAACCCTTGCCTCGGGAAGTACTTTTCGTTTCGTTTGGATCTTTGAGGATCCTCGGTTATTGTTATTCGTGGAATGTGAATTGTATGGCTCGTATTTGCACTTTGTTCTTGCACTAGCAAAACAGTGGAGTTTGCTAACCCCCGAGTATTCGGGGGGTGGATGTCTGTTTTTGCATTCAGGTTTTGGAGCATAACACAGGGTCGGCACGAAGGATGATGAAAGATGATCGATACTAATCACATGAGGAACCGTACATCGTGTGTTGGTTCAATTGTACTTTATTTTCCGCTGCTATATTGTTCCCGTTGTACGGGTGTGGTTGTATTTTGTCCCCTGCGTGGGCATGAGTTGTATGTATTTGTGGAAAGACCAAATCGGTCTACTGAGTCATTTTAGCCTTGAAGGCATTGTCGAGATGTTAAATGTTGTTACCAGCCTGGTAGATCCTCGAGGAGAGGTTCTACGGCGTGTAATATCCCTGAGCGGATTGGGGGTATTACATAAATGGTATCGGAGCTTAGGTTGTGGAAACCTAGGCTGTCGGGTCAGTGGTGTCTATTGAGTTTTGTCTCGTCGGATTTTGTCTGACTGAGTCGTGTCGCGACGCGTCGTTTGAGTTTGTTTGTCGTGATTAGTATCGTGGGGCGATCATCATCTTCGTGCGACCTGTGGAAGTAAGTCTCCCTTCTTTGTGTTGTGCCTCGTGTGACACGAGCTATTTTTATGATTATTTGTTAAGTGGTGGAATCCTTATGTGAATTTTGATTTCACGATATGTATTTAATCGACTCTCGTATTTGATTTATACGAGGAATGTTGTCACTTGTGATGTCTTTTTATTGTTGTTTTTCTCCGTTGTTGATGATTTTCGAATCGATTTGCACGTTTTACAAGTCTCTTGTGGAAGCTTTGTGCTTATACGCGTTCGACTTGTTCACTAGCCAGTGCGGGAGAGTATTTTATGAGTGGTTTTGTTCTGAATGTGGTATTTTATCGTTTATTTCCGTTTAAAGACATATATTGTCTTGATTTTAAACTTTTTGATGCGTGTGCTAGGAGTTGTTTTAGTGAACGTCGATATGTGTGAGTTTTGGGCATTCTGGCCTATTGAATTTTTTTTGAAAACCTTGAGTATCTTAGAAAAATAAATTTCGAGACATACTTTTCAAATGAGTTATTTTCTTGTGGTACATCCTAGATGCCACAATATATTTCAAAATTTTTCTACCTCGAGGACCAAAATGTTTTGAGATATTTTCAACACTTTTATTTAGACCCGAGGGTCGAATATTTTGAAAGTTTTCACTAAGAGAAAGTGTCCTCATTTTTATCAAATGCGAAATGGTTCTCCAATGTCTCGATAACGATGTTTCAAGTTTGTACTTTTTGAAAGGTGATACTCAAGATCAACCGGTGTTCTTCT
>JAWKAU010001018.1:0-20000 GCA_033398695.1 Orobanche coerulescens
CTACTTTTGATTTCACCGATACTATAGTTCCTGAAACACCACCATCATCTCCATTCTCCACCTCCAATGATTCTTTCTCTAGTCGATTTGACTGTGAATCTGAGCGAGATGTCCGTTCCTGACACTGAGGATCAAGTGGATGCAACCGACGCGTGGATTGACGCGATGGAAGTGGCGGATCGATACAAATTTCAGCGAAACACATTCCGCCCTATGACCTGTCATCCGCCGCCCCTTTGCCGCCGTGATGAAACGCCGTCAGTCTGCGAAACTGAGCCTTGGCCGGTGGCGGAAAGGCCCTCAGACGGCGGCGCTGGAGGTGGAATGCTCCAAATTCTCCGGTGAATAGTGTTTTTTGCTTTATCTACAGTGTTTTCCCACTCACCCTACTTTAACACCAACAATGAAATACTATCCTAATAACATCATTGACCTCCTAACACTGTTTTTCTTAATCTCCATGCCCGTGCCATTTGGGACAAGTTGAATGGGACGGAGAGAGTACTATTATCACCATTGTATACTAACACTGTGATGACAAATATTTATAAATATTACCATTTATCGGATAACATGTGAGAACAAACATAGTGCAACTAAATAAATCCAAAAATAGAATGTTTTACCACATGCAAGCAGAAGTAAGGCTCTGTTCTTTTGGATTGAATGAATCTGAATCGAATCGATTCGAATCGAATCAATCGAATCGAACTAAATCGAATGGATTCGAATCGAATCGAATCGAATCGAATGGACTCGAATCGAATCGAATCGAATCGAATCGAATCAAATATATATTAAGGGTAAATTATAATAATAATAATAATGATAAATAATAATAATAATAGTAATTAACAACAACAACAATAATAGTAATATTATTAGTAATAATAACAATAATAATAATTAAGATTAGTAATAATAATAATAAGAAGAAAAGTCGAATCGAATCGAATCGAATCGAATCGAATCAATGGACTGAATCAATCGAATCAATCGAATCGAATCAATGGACTCGAATCGAATCGAATCAATCGAATCAAAATCAAAATAAGTCCAAAAGAACAGGGCCTAATTTGCTCAAAATGTCACCATCTTTCTGCTCAAATGTGGAAATAAATATAATGCACATGAATATATTAAAATACAATATGTATTCGTCACCTGCATCAATGATCTTAGAGTAAAAATGGGTCAAGATGGCACTTCATCTCCTTCCGCACCTTCAAAGACGTAGGATGAACCAAAGTCATGTGCAGATTCCTGATAAGGTGGTCGGAGCTATGAAATTGCAACTAGTTATCATCGATTTATTTGGTTTTATTGGGACAATAGATCTTTTAAACTCTTTGGTTGTTAAAAAGAAAAAGAGGTAGGTGAAATTTACCTTTTTACACTCAGCATTTGGCAAAGGTGAAAAAGAGCATTAAGTTGGAGGATTGATTCTAAGGGGTGTTGGATTCAAATTCAAATGAAGCAAAAAAAAAAAAAAAAAAATCAAAGATAGAAACACCGAAAACTCGAAAACCAGGGGATAATATCTCGAATTTTAGAAACAGTTTTCATGTTTAAAATAATTTGAAAATAAATTAATGAAGATATAATTTATTAACCGTCATTTTTAGTAAGATTCAATGTGATACCATTCGCCATTATTTTGTTGAAATCTCCTCAAGAAGAATTTTATCTCAAAAAGAAAAACTATTTTTCAATTAGGCATTATTTGACACACACCATCAAATAATGCATAACCTTGTCATTTGGTCAATAGTCATATAGATGTATAGTATGTACTCTATCCGTCCCGGTCAAATATTTATATTTCTATTAAAAAATAAACTTTTTTAGTAAGTTTATATATATTACTTTTTAAAATCAAATCGAACAATCACTTTTAATTTTAATTTTCACCACACATTTATCACCAGTACTTTTTATTTTTAATATCTACCATACATTTGCCATCATTACTTATACCAATCATTACTTAAAACAGATAAAATATACACTCTCTGTTGAAATAGACAGAGGGACTAGTATTTAAACTTAGTAATTTGATTACCCACACATTATTACCTAACTGGTAATTAGTTGTGTTCTACTAAGAGTGATTTGGAACGATTTTTTACCTAACTCGTAATTACTTGTGTTTTACTAAGAGTGATTTGAAACAATTTTTTATTCATTTCTTCAAGTTTATATATAAATGTCAAATAAGAGGCTGTTATGGGGGTTGGGTCCATGTTACACCCATGTAGTGCATCCTCGTCGGATGCACTACACGTGGCGTGCATGGACGATGCAGATCAATGTTCATTTAACAGATCAATCTGACCGTCTACGCAGTTCACGCAGAATGGCGTGTATCCAACAAAAGATACACTACACGTGATATCATTGACGATCAAGTATGGGGTGTGCTAGTGGTGCTTCATGACGGGTCTCCGATTGGAGGCCTCGTACCTATTTTATTACTCTTCTATCACATGACAATTTGTACATACTTTATAATTTTCTAAATACGATGTTGACAAAATTTTTAAGAATGTGATTAAATCTTACAACAAAATCAAATATACATATTACAAAAAATCTAATAAATACTTACAAGATTATATATTGATTATAATTTATGATTAAAGTTTGTAATTTTTAACCAAACAAAAAAAGACAAAATATGCAAATTTTCCATGAGAGAGGAAGTATGTTTTTTAGCGTTTTATTTATATAAAATAAATAATAAAATATTATCTCTAATTTAGTGCTATAAATCTTTTTCATTTCTCATATAAAATAATTATCGTTCGGGACATGCCATATACTCTATTCGTCTCATGTGAAGCTACTTTGAAATACAATTTTATCCAAATAAATAAATTTTACTCTCTTTGTCCATGTAAATTCCACTCTGCACCCGGACAACTCCATTCCACTTGAAAAGATCGTATTTATGGATGTGCAATTTGTATGAGTGTAAGGTATAATACACAATATAAAGCATTTAATTGCCCTTTTTCCAAATTATATCTTTACTTATTAGTTGAGTCTTGGACCACACATGATCACCTATATACCTGGTTGTTGGGCCCAAGCAGTGGATTGCCGTGGGTGGATCGAATGATCAATTTTGTACCAAAAAGGCCAGTGATTTTCACTAATATTTGAGTGGCCACATTTACGTGGCTAATTTCACTTACGGCATGATTTTTTCTTACTTCCAATTTAATTAACCAAAATATATTAAAAGTATCAATAATATGATAGAAATATATTTTCAACTATTTTAAAAAAATTCAAACATCCATTTCAATGCTATTAAAACCGTTAGATTCTTGCACTACAACCAACGGTACGGAAAGTAGCTCATCACTTGGTCCATTATCTGTATTCGATAGCAAAATATCAATACAAAAATCTAAACAAAATCAACTTTAAATTGAAATAAGTTACGGTGTAAGGTTATACCCATTAACCTTAGCCTAATTAATTAATATTTATTAGTTATTAATTTTTTCATGGGCCTCTGGCGCCGTGGGACCTGCCTTCCGAGCTCTAAAATCTGGCGAGTAAAAGGCCCAAGCTTTATGGCTAAAAAGTAAAGTTCAAACCCATTTATTCATGGGTGGTGGTGGCCGTGGCCAGGCCACTTTTGCCAGGTCTAATCACCTAAGTTAGGTATGCTCTAAAAAAAGTAAAAATATTTTTTTTCTATTGGGACAAAATCATATTTCGAAAATACACTCTTGTGGCGAGACATATGGAGTTTACCTTTTTACATCGCATGCCCTTATTCTATGGTCTAACATATTCGTTTCCTTCAAATGTTTATATTTTTTTTAAAAAAATATTTGTTTATTAACTTCACATATATCACCTTTCACAATCAAACCAAATAATCACTTTTTATCTTTTAATATTTTACCACACGTTCATCATCAATATTGTTTACTTTTTAATTTACGTCATACAATTACCATCATTATTTATATTAAATATTATTTAAAATATACCAAATATACATATTTTAGCCAGGACAAAAGGAATATTATACTTTATAATTACTAAATAAAAGATTGTAATTTTATTAATGTGGACTCACCAATAAGGTAGGACGGAGTGGAGTCGGGTTGGGAGGGCGGGTTCACGAAACTGAGCGGCTACACCATTCCGCCGAGTTCGGGTAGGTGCAGCGTGTTCCAAATTCGAGCTGGGAAACCGAAGTGGACCGTTGCAAAATTCGAGCGTTTGGTTGGGTTTAACGGCTAGTAGGCCGAATAAAAAAAAAAAAAAAATTCTTCCTATTTAACACCCTTTTACATTTCAAAAAAAAAATAATTATCTTTTAACATATCAAAAAAAAAAAACACACTAAATAATCTCTCCAAAAAAAATGTCTACCGATTCTTCCGATTACATTGTTCCTTCTTCGTCTGACGAGATATCCACGGGTAGCTCGTTGCAAAATATGCTTCAACTAGCGGCTCAGTATTATGAAGACACGGCAAGCTCTAGCCGAACTAGCGTAAATCGTCATCGGGATATAGGTCTTGAAACTTTAGAGAATGATTGGTTCGTTGAAACACCAAAGTACAACGACGATTACTTTAAAAAAAAAAATTGAATGGAGAAAAGCCTGTTTTTGCAAATAGTGGGTGACATTGAAGCGAGATACCCATATTTTCAAGAAGGCTATGATGCGCGATTTCAAAAAAGTTTCACGGCGAAATGGAACGGCGATGAATAGTTCATTCCACGTGAATGGACGCTTTTACAAACGCGGATACTATTTGACAGATGGAATCTATCCTAAGTGGTCCACACTTGTTAAAGCATACCCGTATCCAAGCGACCCAAAGGAAAAGAGATTTACGAAGTTACAAGAGGGAGCGAGAAAGGATGTCGAGAGAGCTTTTGGTGCTCTCAAAGGAAAATGGAAAATTCTTGAACGACCACTCAGAGCTATGACCAAAGCGAAAATTGCCGTCGTGTTAAATGCGTGTGTTATTTTGCATAATATGGTTATAAACGCGAGGAGGGCGGTCTCACGGTTCATATAATGGATCCGCGGCCGGTGTTCGACGACAGTGTGGTAGCGGAGTTACTAGACGAATTTCTCCATGACCGTCTTCGATATGATCTCACGGAGCACGTAGCACGTGAAGACTTGCCGCATCTCGATGATTAATGGCTTTTTTTATTTTAATCTAGTTATTTTTAAGTATTATGTTATGTTTTTTTTTAAAAGTATTATGTAATGTTTTTTTATTTTTAATTAAATGATATGTTTTTATTATAAATATTGTATGTGATTTTATGAATTTAAAAAAAAAATGAATTCGGGTACTAGGGTACCACTCCCACTAGTTAGGGTAGTGTTAGAATAGTATTGGGATAATTTTGAGTTGGAAGGTTTTTATTGAATAGAGGTGATGTAACATCCTTAGAGTATTAGGGTAGTAAATTTCCACTCCCTCCACCCTAAGTTCACGAAAATCGGCTCAGATTCATAAACTTAAAAGACAGCTATAATCATTCTCTCTCTATCCATCTCTACCATTACTTTGCTCCCTCTTTTTCCCCTTATTTCTCTCTCTAAATGTGCAGGGTCTCGAATATGGAGCCTCCAACTCTAAAGCGAGAATAGGAAGGGAGAGGGGCATAGTCGGATGGTAAGTTGCAAAGTGATTGAGATAGAAATACTTCGACATCGCGAGTTCGAATCCGTGTGGTGACAATACTTTGCTGAAATATTGTAAGATTTGTTGCTGGGTTCGTGTCTCGTTGGTGCTCTCCCTTGTATGACTGTCATTAGTGCACATCCTTTAATTTAACACTCGTCTGATCAAGGAACTCCTGATATAAGTGGGAGAGTTTTTCGTCTCCCCCCCCAAAAAAAAAGAATAGGAATGGAGAGAAGATATTAAAGAGAAAAAGAAAAAGAAAAGAAAGAAAGCAACTCATCGTAGCTACTACATTGCCTCTATTCAACCAAACAACTAGCTACTGCTATAACAATTAATATACTCAGTTTCTTAAATAATGTAGTAGTATGTTGTACGTATTTTCTCTTCTGCCACACAAATACAATTGGGTTGCGTCGGATTATTCCTCATGCTACACATAAAATATTTTTATCGGCAGATAATAGTTTATTAATCATTAATGGTAAATCTTAAGTTATTAATAAAGTTAATTGGACGAAAATTATAAATGAATCAATACTTTTACCTCGTGAGATATGTACAGAGTAGACAAGTTTTTTTTTTTTCTTACTCACACTCACTTAGTAGTGCTGGTGATTGGTGAAGTTTGAATCTCTGACATTTAGCCTCTGAGCAACACCGCTCTACTACTGGAACATCCCCACAAGAATACAGAGTAGACAAGTTACATTAATACACTACAAAAAAAAACTCACAATTTGATCATGAAATTGCTTGTCTATATTGTTCAATAAATTTACGTAAATTAATGAATGTTGATAATATGTTAGTACACGTAAGTACCCTAATTTACATATAGGAGTATATGACCGCAGTATAAATATAAAATTTATTGTGCAAATGACTGTATTATTGAACGTGCAATCTGGATATTAGCCCGACTTTTTATTTTTTTACACGGGTCGTCTCGGCCCGACGGTCCATCCCAGATCTACAACCAACAAGATTCGACCCCAACCCGTACATATATAATATATATGTATTGGGTCCGGATTTAGATCTAACCGATTGAGAACTCAACGGGTTAGACCAGGACCCAGACTGGGATCCGGATGTGGCCACATCTATTTATATTTTATAACACCGGTCTACTCTCTACATTGTCATCCCATCTTGTTTTAGCCTTTTTTTCCCTTTTATAGGTGTATTTATTTTCTTCTGTCCAGAAGAATTCGTAATAATTATGTCGTGAGCACGGTATGTAGATCATTATGAAACCTACACAACAACTATTACTAGTAAGAGGCGTTACGAACCCGTGCGATGCACCGGCTGTGCTTTTGGTTGAATATCTACGTATTTTGTACGTAATGTTTGTGCAGATGTTTATATACTTTGTATCAAGGTTGCGTTAATGTGTGTAATATAAGTTATATCACTATGTAACGCCCCGACTATCTAGGGATAATTATTGGGGAAAATAAATAAAAGGTAAATTTGACGAAGAATAACGCCTACAAAGTCGAGTCGCTACACTGACATAAATTAAATACCTTTAATTAAGGCAATAACACGTCATAGATACGAAATAAAATTTGCGTCGGAAGAATAAATTATAAATTGTTAATTTCTAACAAAAGTTTCCCCAAAAGAATTTCGAAACATTTGACATAAGAAAAACATCATTTAATAATTTTCATTCATATGCCCTCTCGGCTTACTCCTTCGTTCATCCGGCTCGATTTAACATGCGGGATCAATGAAGGTGAGGTGAGCTTCCTTCAGCTAGTGAAAATCTCACTTATCACGGTAATATATAATCTCATGGAAAGTATAAAATGAATAATCTATCATATCTTTTCCTCAACATAAATACATACACACAATATTACGTATAGCATGAATCTAGCACGCATAACACGAATATTGAGGTTGCGCAGGTGTCCCCACAACAACATGAAACATACACAAAATACCACATATAACATAAATCGAGCACGCATGTGAATATTGAGGTTGCGCAGGTGTCCCCACAACAACATATATTTTAGGATAGCCTCTTTACACGTATACATGTGAGTCTGATTCACAACATGTATCGTCAATTTTTAAACATGAATTGAATATCACATATTGAATTGAATATCACATATACAATCTAATTAAAGCAATTAAAGTGATAGTGAAAATTCCCACGAATAAATGATGCTGTCTGACTTGAATATGGAGATGCTCGACTCACAGTCCTAAGCCCGTAAATCCTCGATAAAGTCTACATGTAATAATATTTTAATCATTATAAAATATTACGATATAATGACGGAAATTAAAATATACATGCATAAAATCGGACTAATTATTAATATTAATTGAAAGGTCAATATTTTAATGTCTTGGTCAAAATGGGACTGAATTGGAGGTTTTAAAGTTGAGTGAGGTCAAATTGTAAGAGTTGAGAAAGTGACTGGGTGAAAATCGAAGAATCATAAATCAAAACGGGTTTAAATTGAAGCATACAGAATTTTTGGGGTTAAATTGAAAGCTGCAGGAAAATATGAGGGCTAAATTGCAAAACCCTAATAAATGTTTTAAAATTGTTGTCATTAATACTCTCCAATCATTTTTAGGACCTAATCTTTCATTATATATGATTATTATCTAATGAGAAATAAGTAATTATTGAATTGAGAAAAAACTTTTCAGTGCCCTTTTATATATAAGATTGTGTTGTAATTAATGTATTTACTAATGAATGACCTTTATACCCCTGAAACCCTAGATGTGTACCTATAAATAAAGGCCTCTGGCCCTTATAAGAATACACACATTATTCTTCTTCTCTTCCAATTTTTCTCTTTTTCTCTCATGTTTATAACACGTTATCAGCACGATACTCTACGAGTAATTTTTTTTTTCTCTCCGATTTTCGAAATAAAAAAAAAATAAAAAAACGCGAGCAACTTTTCTGCACTGCGAGATCGCGCTAAAATCATGATTCCCGTTTTGTTAACCGTCGGATCATCATGAAATTTTTACAGTATCTTCCTGACAAGCAGATCTACAAATTCAACGGTGGAGATCGGATTCTAAAACGTATTGCATGCATAAAAAAAAGTCCAAACATAAATAGTCTTTTTTTTACATTGGTGAAAGGTATTAATTCTATTTACTCCTTCAAAAACTTTCTTGCATATGATGATTTTGAGGAAAAATATATTATATTTAGTTATTAAATTTTATATTTTTGTGTGCATCATATATAAATAATATATATGATGACCTCAAAATTTATTATCAAATCATATTCCTTTTTGTTTCCGGAAGAAACACGATTCAACAATACTTAATAATCCAGAAGATTATTAAGATAAAAGATTTGTTGTAGTCCTTGAAGAAGGACAACGTTATCTCGTCATATTCTAGTTGAATATGATGTTTTCATGAAGAACACTATGAGATCTAATAATTTGTGCAATTCCTAATGAAAAATAAAAAATAATATTCCCAAGAATATTGTAAGTGCTCTTGAAGAAGCAACTATTTTAGTTTAGTTATGCCTTGATTAATTCTCGTACTATTTTTTTCCCTTTGTATATTCAATTATGGATCTTAAAATTATTGCTCCCGAAGTAGCACAATTAATTGTAATATTCTTGAAGAATATTACTATTCTAAATGAATAATTCTTATTTATACATGAATTATGTGATGATACAATATTCCTGAAGAATATTGATTTGTTATTTATAAATATAATAGCATAATTAAATCATTATGCCCTTGATGTAGCATGATATTATCCCTGAAGGAAAATATAACTTATATCTCAAATAAAAAATATTAATATGATTTGAGAATATCCTCTATCGAGATTGTACAAGATATGATATACTCCACAATCATAATCCGACTGTGCTCCAATGATAGCAAGATTAGTAAGTGGTCGAATATTCCTATCAAGTTGTTCCCGGAAGTGAACAATATTAAATTAAAAACTTCAATATTACATGGCTCAAATTTTATCTCCCGAAGTAGATAAAATTTAGAGTTTATCCTTGTAGGAGATAATTATTTATAAATTTTATCTCGTGGAGTTGATATATCAACGGTTAATGATAAGGACACGAAAATAATAATCTTAAGATTATATGTCAATATATAATCTTATATATTGTGTAGTTTAATATTTTATTTTCTCTTATGATATATTGTGAGTTTTTATCAATATAAGATATGATGTCATACCTGGAGTATGATTTGAATTGATCGTTGCTATATAATTAGTGATAAAAGGGTCAAATATCCTGAAGATATTTGTATCATTCAAATTCTTGGCTTATCTTGTTTCTTCTTTTTGTGAATAGAATGCCAAATTATTGGGATTAAATAGTGGTCATAATTTATTGTCTCATCAAAGTGCAAATATGCATGATATCTTTAGAATGATACTTTTCGTATGGAAAAAAAAGTAGTGCTAAATTTATTGACAGTTCCTGAAGAACTACTAAATTTCTTCCTACATGGTCGAAGATTATGCACTATTATCTTCTAAGTATCGATAAATCTATGGATTTCTAAACTATCGCTTGAAATATGTATGATTCCGCGATAACAAGTGAGACAAATGACATATACAATTTCTGAAGAAAAGAAATTGGTATTAGAAAAAATATCAATGTAAATAATATTCACCACTTATTAGACCAGAAGTCTATTAATCCCAATACTTTCAATATTTACATATTTAAATTTACGTGTTTGGTGTTAAAGTCTATTTATATTATTTTTATATATTATTTAACTATATGTTTATTTATGATATATACCCTGAAGATATATTAATACAAATTCACACATATTGTATGATAAATATCACAAATTACTAGTAAATATCATGAAGTACATTTATACACTTAAAATTATATTATTTTGAGTTGACCAATTTTCATCAACATCTTATAGATGTTGGATTAATTGCATAATAATTATTGTACTTTCTGAAGAAGAGTAATAACGATAGTTATTATATATTATATTGATGATGATACTTGTATCATTGATATAAAATTATTTGTAATGATTCTTTTAATACATTACATTAATATATTTTCATGGTTTCCTGAAGAAACATGAATTTGTAATTTTAATAATCCAGAAGATTATTAAAAATAAATTGTTGATGTTCTTGATAAAACACAACGATATATAGTCATATTTTTATGATAGTATTTATGATAAACACATCAATTAAAGTTAATATTCCTGAAGAATATTAAACAAAAAAAAGGCATTATTTTGAATATTTTCTATATGGCCTTGTGTTATTAAATTGCTTTTATTATCACCACATTGATATAAATTGTTGCTCATGACGTAGCACAATTAATACTTTTAATTAATATTTACATACTCTTTAGAGTAATTTATATTTTGGGTGTTATATGCTTATAAATTGTTACTCCCAAGGTAGCATAATTGATACTTTTGAAAAATATCACAAACTCTTGATGAGTACTTCATATTTTCGGTAATATATGATTATCTTTGATTTAAATTGTTGCTCCTGAGTTAGCACAATTATTATTTTTGAAGAAAAATACATGCTCCTGGAGAGCAATTTACATTTGAAGTTGCATGTATTTATTTCAAATGAAAAATACATAACTTTATGTCATATTGATTCGTTCAATTTCTACTTGAGGAATGGAAAGACAATCCCCGAAGGATTGGTATAATTTCATATGGCAATATTCTTATTGTCGGCTCTAAAAGGAGCTTTATTCAATGAGTATTGAATTAATTATAAGCGATATAATATTTTGTCCAATGATCATGTTGCGATGAATTTCAAATTCAAGTATCCATATCAAATGCACAATATTTGAGTCACGCCCTCTGTTATTAGTGCACCTCCTGAAGAGGATTGATTTGATAATCCAATCCCAACTATCTCCGACATTAGGGAGAGATATGAAATATAAATAAGAGAAAATCGGAAAATTCTCATTGGGTTGGATATTTAAATTTACGCACTATGAACTCGAAGTTCAACAAGTTATTGATTGCCAAATGAGTGATGAAATCTCATATACCAGTTGTATATGTACCATAAAGAATTAAAGTCGAATGTGAACGAAATATATTTGCTGATACTCCTCGACGCCAGAAGCGTGAGAGACGTATTCTTTATTGGTATTAAAGATAAAATCCGCGGAATACAAATAGGTTAAACTACAACATTACTTCAAAAACCTCCTGAAGAGGATCATCCCGAAGATGAGAATCTCAATACCTTAATTTGCACGTGCACTAAATAATTACAGTATTGGATTATGGGACGACCAAATCAAATGTTATGGGAAATGTTGAATATTTGATTTTGTTGAAGTTGTCATTGACTTTGTGAATATGGGAGAATTGTTTATAAGAATGATAGTTGTCGACAACACTTTGTGTCTCAACAATTGCTAGTGGAGTGCCTGAAGCACTAAATAAAATATAAGCAATTGAGACAAAGCTTAACTCGCAAAATAAAATAAAGTGGTGAAAGATAAGCGAGATTAGTATATCAAGGGTTTAAGCGCCTACCCAAAACATATTCTCCTGTTGGCACTAAATTTCGTCATTTAATATACATATGACAATTATTATGAATATAGATATTCAATTAGTGATGTCATCACCACATTTTTCTATGGGTCACTAGACGCGAATATCTATATGAAAGTTCCTGACGGACTTGAGGTTCCTAAAGTAATAGGAACGTGAAATTCGCAACATGTACTATTTTGAGTTATAAATATTTATACATTTTGAAATAGTCTGGTGGATCAACCGACTAAGTGAATTCCTCCTGAAGAGGATATATGTGAATTATTTGAACTCGTGTCTAAATACAAGTTCAAAATGAAAAAGTTAGATAAAACTAAGTATTAGTATTGTCTCGACTTGTAGATCGAGCATATATGATGGAAAGTTTTTATCCATTTAGCTACCTAAAGGGTTGTCTTACCACTTGAAGTGGATACCGACTCATATAGATCTCAAGAAAATAACAAAGATATAAGAGGACCAGAAGTTCCGTACTTGTATGCTATTGAAGCATTACATCATCAGGCCTGATATACACATTGAAGTTAACATGCTAGCAAAATTTAATATTTCTCCAAGAAGGAGAATGTGGAATGGTGTTAACCATATTGGTTTATTACATGAAAGAGATCGAGATTCGATATTGGTGGCTATTAGGATTATGATTTCATATTTGTTCTCATACCGCCTATTTATTATGATGATAAATATTTTCCATTTATGTATTGCATATAATGTCTCTGGGCAAGTAAGATGAAACTTATTTCCACATGAGCTTCAAGAGCAATAATGATAATCTAGCATTTATTCACTAAATCTCTCCATGTCTGAAAATTATATTCATGGTATTTGAGTGCAAGATTGTTATCTTGAGGGAGAAGTGATAACTTTTAAATTAGCTTGAAGATTATGTCGACTCGAAGGTCAAAAGGTCTGAAGACCAAATGGTTGTACTTTTTCCTTTCTAAGTTTTTTCCCACCGGGTTTTCTTAGTTAAGGTTTTTAACGAGGCAACCAATGCAACACATGAGCAAATTTATACTGTGTATTCTTTTTCTCTATCGGTTTTTTCCCACAGGGTTTTTCCGAAGGAGTTTTGATGAGGCATGAACATCATAATATTCAAGAGGAAGTATTGTATGAAGACGATATCACTTGTATCTCAAAGGTAGATACATCAAATATTCACTTAAGTGATTAATTGGCGAACTTATTCACAAAGACGTTGCCGACATCAACATTCAGAAGACTAGTACACAAGATCGGAATGCGTTAACTCAAAGATCTTATGTAATCGATTTCAGGGGGAGTAGTTGTACTCTTTTTCCTTCGATCGGGTTTTTTCCCACTGGGTTTTCCCGACAAGGTTTTAATGAGGCAACATGTATTAAAGGTCATTCAAGGGGGAGTGTTGTAATTAATGTATTTACTAATGAATGACCTTTATACCCCTGAAACCCTAGATGTGTACCTATAAATAAAGGCCTCTGGCCCTTATAAGAATACACACATTATTCTTCTTCTCTTCCAATTTCTCTCTTTTTCTCTCATGTTTATAACACATTGTTTTTTTTAATCCCAAATTTAACACCAATTTTTTTGATATCTAAATTATCGGAATTGATCTTTACTTGAATGCATTCGTGTCATATATTGTACTTTCGAATAACAAAATTTCGAATCAACTTACAAAAATATACAATATTGAGGAAGATTATCATCCGAGTAACACGAATAAAAAATCGAGTAACACGAATGCTCCATTCGAGTAACACGATTGCCGCATTCGAATAACTATTTTCCACCAGATCATATATATTAATAAGATATTTCGCCAGATCATATATATTTTCCTATTATCTAGTTAAAAACAAATTTGATTACTGAGCTTCTATATGGTTAGAGCTTCTATACTAGACCATGTCCCCGTTAGTATTGCGAACTTAATAAGTAATTAGCTATTTTTGTAGTTTTTATATTCGGTAAATATAAAAAAAAAAAACGACCTTAAACAAAATTTACGAGAGAACAACAACATTTTTTTGAAGCACCACAAAAGATGCTTTGAGAAGCCGTTTCGAATCAAAACATGAGGATGATTTAATGAGTTTTTTAAAAAATTTGAAATGTCATCACTTTATAAATTATTTTTCAGCTTTTCTTAAATCCCGTGTCGAAAAACAAATGCTCAAGATGGGTGGGACGGAGGGAGCACTATTTTCATAACACAACAACATAATTTTGTCTGAACCACAATAATACTAATTTAGTCTTTACATTAGATTTTTTTTTTTTACCCGAACGTAGTTTAAGAAACAATATAGAAAATTCCATATATGTTACGATTGAGAAACCTCACGGTTTGAAAGGCGAGAATAACTTTTTCGTTATTAATGTGTAAGTAAATAAAAGAAACAAAATAAACAAAAAGAAGACTAAAAGAGTGTCCGGTTCGCATAATATAATTTGATGGAATTGAAATCCACTAAAGAAATTAACTTTGAAGGAATTGAAATGGATTTTAATGAAATTTGATCGTGCTAGCGGAATCTGTGAATAAGATAATAAAAATTACAAACAGTAAGATAAGAAATATTATTTATATAAATAAAGTTATGTATAAAGATAAATATATATATATATATATTATTCATACAGAAATAAATTTTAGTTTATATCATTTATATGTGATATTTATTTATATATATAATTGAATACATTTATTTTTTACATCGATAAATATAATTTTTATATATTGATAATTGTATATTATATATAATTTATATATTTATATAATATTTATATATTATTTATATTTATATTACATATATTATCATATTATACTACTCATATATGTTTTTTGTTTAAATATAAATAATATATAAATATACCGTATAATTGTATCTTTTCAATATGTTTAGACTAGTATTACATAATTCCCTACTTACCCCTCGTCCCACGAATCGAAACACACGTATCAGAACTCGGTACATTTGCGTACTAGATCTCTATATCCGACGATCTCAAATATATAGACTTTCTCCATATCCGATAAACTGATACAAATATGAAACACCCCAAATACTCTGCCCCTTTGGCGACTTGTATTGGGAAGTTGTCTTTTAATTTCATGACCGGACGTCTTTTTTGAGGTGAAAAAAAAAAAGACAGAACTATTTCGGGAAAATTATTTAACATCAAGCAGGTTCTTTTTTTAATATTTAAAGATAGCACAATCATCAACTTAATTTTTGGAGTAGATCAATTCATTTTTTTTTTTTTTTTACCTTTTTAGTTAACTATTTCCTTTCCTTAATTTATTCCTTTTATATACGAGTACGATTTATCTTCTCAATTTTTTTAACAAACTTAGGGGCTCTTTGACAGTTGCTGAATGATTTAGTGCAGAATAGTTGAGAGACCAGAATGGTTGAGAGGCTCTGTATGGTTGAGTGCAGAATAAAATTTGGTTGTTTGGTAACTGTTCCGAATGGTAACTCTGAATGGTAACAAATTACCATTTTACCCTTCTATATAAAAGTAGCGATTAAAAATCCCATTTTTCCCCCCCTTGCGTACAAAAACCTCTCCTTTTTATAAATAAAAACCCTAATTTTTATAAATAATTGTGTATAATATTTTTAAATTTAATTCATTTAAAATAATAATGATTATTATTATTATTATGTATAATAAATTTAATTCATTTAAAATAATAATTATTATTATTATGTATAATATTTTTAAATTTAAATCATTTGAAATAATAATAATTATGCATAATATTTTTTAATTTAATTCATTTAAAATAATAATAATAATTATGTATAATATTTTTTAATTTAATTCATTGTAAAATTATATTAATAATTATGTCTAATATTTTTTTATTTAAATTTATTTAAAAATAATAATAATAATTATGAATAATAATTCTTAATTTAAGAGGAGGGGAATCCTAAATTGTTTGCATTTCTTAATGGTTGAGAGAGTGTATGGACGCTTAATGGTTAAGATGTTATCAGAACCATTAAGAGGCCATATTTTTTTCACAAACAAATTCCGACCTCTTAATGATTCAGACAGCCTAATGTAACCATTAAGAACAAACAAACAAATTTCCTTATAATATCTGTATTTTTCTAAACGTAGTGATATGATTAGAAGGAAAGAATATATAATTATAACATTATATAATTAATAAGTGAACGAACATATATAACAAAAAACTGGCATATTATGAATAATGAGTTTACGTACTACATTCTAAAAAGCGTTCTGACTTCCGATTAATGGGGTGTATTCAATTGAAATTTTGTGGGATTTTTTTTTTATTTTAGAAATCATAAGTATTCAATTTGGATTGTTTTGAATCCATTAAAATCTTGAGGTATTCAATTGGATTTCAAAATGTCATTTAAAATCTTGGTGTACTCAATTAGGATTTCAAAATGTCATTTAAAATCTTGGTGTATTCAATCTGGATTTAAAACAATCCATTAAAATATGAGGGTATTCAAAAATCCATGGATTTTTTCAGATTCATTAAAATGGTGGATTTTGATGGATTTGTTAGTGTTTTTTTTACGTTTTGAAATCTCACCAAAATCAATGTGATTTTGAAGAATTTCTAAAAATCCATCTGTAAATCCAAAAGACTCTCCATCAATTTTATAAGATTCTATGCATTATTTCTAATCCGTCAAAATCTTTAAAAATCCATGAAATATTATTAAACCACCAAAATCTGAATTGAATACACTCTCTAAATCTACCCTCAACGTATCGTGTTCCGATAATACAACGTACCACATCTCGATTACGTATTCTATATACTGAACGCACCGGGAACTAGATAATATTGGTTTAGACTCCATAGAAATCCTGCCCACCGGACGCCCTGATTAGGAGAAAATCCCAATTGCCATATACACTCCACGCCACTTCATCCGGCCCAGTTCACCTACAACTAAGGTAAGTTGCATATTATCGCGCTAGAAGGTGTTATTTTATTGGAGGGTCCATGAGACCGTGATCCACTGTATTCGAGCTAAACTATATGAAAATCTTTGCCACTGGGTTCCACGAGTACAAAATCGCACGTACAAACACTCACGTGTTGAGATATTGTGTTGCATGACCCCCCCTCTCTCTCTCTCTCTCTCTCTCTCTCACACACACACACACACAGTTTCACTAGTCATTAGTATACAGCAGATATACGCACACTTGCAGCTCTTATTAGCCTCCTCCTCTCAAAAGAAATCAAATCATAAATAAGACGCATCACTCGTACAGTTCTACTCACAACACTTTTCTCTCTCGTCGTAGAGATGGCTCAAATCACATCTCGAGGCCTCTCTTTCTTTATCTGTCTCTGCATCTTTATTTGACTGGAATCAGCGCACGCCTTGGACAAAACATAAATTAAGCGAAAACAATCTTCTGCTTGAACCAAAAAAAAGAAACAAGAAATGGCCGGTTCACATGAACAGAACCCCCTAATCTTGTTAGACGCTTCGTATCATCCGGAAGAGCAAACGGATAATGTAGATTCAATACTGCACCCCAACTGTTCGGTAGAATGCCAAGAAGAAAACAGCCCCACACACCGATGCCTGAACCGCAAACATCTTCTGGAGTTTCTAGAACAAGACTTGTCTGAAGATGAAGAGTTGATCTCTTTACTGAACCAAGAGCAGGGAAAAGAACAGTACGATGTTTTTGAGGAAAAGAAAAACTCATCTCTGGCTAGGGCCAGATGTGAAGCCGTGGAGTGGATGCTCAAGGTCATTGTGTACTATTCCTTCTCTGCTCTCACTGCGGTTCTGGCAGTTAACTATTTGGATAGGTTTCTACAAGCCAGGTTCAAGTCCAGTGGAGAGGAAAAACCATGGATGACTCAACTAGCTGCAGTGGCTTGTCTTTCATTGGCTGCTAAAGTTGAAGAAACTCGAGTTCCTCTCCTTGTAGACCTCCAAGTATGGGACAGGAAAAAAAATAATCTTGATGCGTAAATTTCTTTATTGTTATGTTTCTAGATTAAAAAAAAAAGATATTGAGATGGGTTTGTTGTTTATTTACAGGTGGAGGAATCCAAGTATGTGTTCGAGTCAAAAACGATTCAAAGAATGGAGATCTTAGTTCTGTCGACACTTGGATGGAAGATGAACCCTGTCACCCCTCTTTCGTTTCTTGAATATATTGCGACAAGGCTAAAATTCAGCAGCCATCTCCGTAGTGAATTTCTCAGGAGATGCGACTGCCTTCTTCTATCTATTGTTTCTGGTGTGTCGACGTTTTAGACTATTTTTCTTGTGTGTGTGTGTGTGTGTGTTGCAGGTTCTTTCTTTTGTTGATGTTGTCTTCTTGATGTGTGTATCTGTCACTTGCAGACTGTAGATTCATGTGCTATATGCCTTCTGCATTGGCCACTGCTGTTATGGCGTTTGTTATTAGCAATCTAGAGCCCTGCATTGGTGTGGAATATCAAGATCAATTACTAGGCATTCTTGGAACCAACAAGGTTTGATTTTTTTAATTTTTTTCAAGTAATTTTTTTCCTTTTAAAATAATAATAATATACTCATTTGATTCAAGTTAAATGTAGTTTTAAAATTTTAAATTTGTTTCAATATAGGTATTTAATGTTTTTGGAGTCCCTAGGCTGGATTTATAACTACTTTTTCTTTTTCTCTCCCCTAATTTACCCTCATCTTCAGTAATTAAGCTGGTAAATGTGATGATTATAACAAAATGTGATTTAATGATATCACCTACTATTGGGATTTGTATTTACGTTACGGTTGGAATATTTGTAAATTAAAAAGGTAACTAAATTTGTTAATTTTATGAAATTAGGTTAAATTTAGAGTCTTGATTTACTTTTGAAACCCGGTTAATTTTCACCTGTTTTTTTTTTTTTTGGGGCTGGAATGGATTTTATTTTATTGATTTAAATTTATTTTAACGGATTAAAACTGATGTTTACTCCTTATTAGACTCCCTCCGTCCAACAAACTTTGCTCAATTTATCATTTTTATCTGTTCACAAGAGTGCTCATTCTATTTTTACAAAATACCCCGTTTACTTTTACTCCACCTTCAACTTATTTACAACAATACCAAGAATGCTGAATGCCCCACATCTGTTGTCGTTTTATTAATCGATAACAATAATTAACATACCTCTACTGCTCTACAACAAAAAGTGACACCTTTACTCCACTCAAATCTATCATTACCTAACTTAACTTTTATCAAAGTGAGCATAATCTTATGGGACGGAGGGAGCATGAAAATTATTGACTTTTAATTATTAAAACAATTTTTATCGATTAAAATTATTTTTTACTTATAAAAAAACTAATTTTGTACTGATTAAAATTTATTTTTACTCAATATTTTGTTACAAGTTAGGTAGACACTAGAACAAGGCCTTACACATTATTATCCTTCTTAAATAAAAAACAAAACAAAAAAAAAAAAATGAAACAGGACGAAGTGAAGGATTGCTGTGAGGTAGTAGAAGAAGTAGCCACAAGTGTTCATTTCTACTCGAGCAACAAGAGAAAGTTTGGGTCAATGCCTGTGAGCCCCAGAGGGGTGGTGGATGTGTCTTTCAGCTCTGATACCTCAAATGACTCATGGGGCAGACTCATCAGCCCATTATCTTCCTTTTCCTCGTCGCCGGAGCCTTTGTCCAAGAAAAGCAGGTCACAGGAAGAAGAAGAGGAAGAAGAAGAA
>JAWKAU010001019.1:0-20000 GCA_033398695.1 Orobanche coerulescens
GTCGTGGAGCGCGTTTTCACGCCGTATGTCCCTTTTCGTTTCTTGCAGCGTTTCACCGTCGGGCGCGAGTTTTCGGTTTTTGTGTATCTCGTCGAGTCCTCCTGACAGGGGGTATTACTTCTCCCTACTTGTTTTAAGTTTCGGGACGAAACTTCTTTTAAGGAGGGTAGAATGTAATACCCGTAATTTCGATTTCTGGTAATTTTCTATTTTTCGGCGGAAGTCCGTTTTGACGACTCGCTCATGACCGTTTCGTCATTTCGAGAATGATTAATTCTGCACTTTTTGTCATCCGAGTTCATTTCGGTGTCGTTTTGTTGAGTTCTGTGCTTTTTGGCAACTTTTCCGCACTTGAGTTCGATTCTTGCGAATGTCGTTCGAAACTGTTGTTTCGAGTTTCCCGTAAGTCCGTTTAACTTTGTTAGACGTGTTGTAAACTTCGGTTTGGTTATTCGATCACGTATCGTGATTTTCGGACGTTTTGGGCCATTTTCGTCATTTCCCAAAGTTTGGGGTAATTACCTTCCGTTGTCGAATTTCGAGCCTTCGGGTGGTCGGAATTGTGTGTTCTCATAGTGCTCGAGTTTGTCTTTACGAGTACTTCGTAACCGTATCTTCGATTCGTATTCAGGTTCGGGTTTCGGGGTCGTTCGGGCCGTCGTTCGGGCCCAGGCCGGCACTGGCCGAGTTACGGCCGGTAGTGCTCGGCAGTTACGTACGTAAGGCCGGTTACGTACGTAAGGCCCTGTCCGGTTACGTACGTAACTCGGCCGGCAGTCAGCCTATTTAAGGCCAGCGGGCGTTTTCTTCAGCCATTTTCTCACTCGTTTCATCCTCTTTCGCGGCTGTAGCTTTGATAATCATGGAGGGATGTTGTCAGGTGTTAAATCCATGAATTCTTGGAGTTCATATCATCAATAATTCGTCCTATAACATCCTTCGATCGAGAGAATCAGGTCAGATTTTCTAGAAATCTAATTTTGGGGGTTTTGGGTATTTTGTTCGATTTCGTCCGTTTAATCCGATTTAACTTAGGATTGTGATGTATTGATTATTATTTAGATGTATTATATCATTTTCCTTGTTATTCCATGGTTGGATCGTATCGATTCGTTGTTTTGGTCGAGTTCTTGATCGACGCCTTGAAGGTGTCCGGTAAAATGTCATAGAGGGGTTTTCGGGCGCTCTACGATTATTCTTCCTCGTATAATCGATGATTTATTGATTATATGTTGTTAGGGTCGAATTCTTGTGAAGAACTCGAGTCGGAACCCTTCCGTTCGTTGTCTTCTTCGGGGTCCGAGCTTGCCGGTCGAATCGTGTTCTTCGGAGTATTCGGTAGCGGTTATTAAGGCAAGTATTTTACTATACGAATTGTGTCTTGTGAATAGGGACGTCGTATTATGGTTGTGATGCATTGGTTTACTTTCGTGTATATGCTTCGTATGAATTGATTATTACGAACAATTGATGGTAACGATAATACCTTCACTTAGTTAACATTGTGAAATTGTGTTGGATGTGCAAATCATCTAAATTTGGGCCGGGCGTGGTTGGTCATTGTCGATTTGTCGTGATGATCATGATATTTGTGTTGTTTTGATTTACATACTTGATTGTACATTTCGGTGTAATGTGGAATGGCTTGACATTTGATGATTATGAGTTGTGTCGTGTCGATGTGTGTGTGTGTTCCAGGTAGGGTCTGACGAGGCCTCTGGAGTTCGGTACATGACGTGTACGGACAAGGTGTGTTATCCAGGTGGGGTCTGACGAGGCCTCTGGAGTCCGGTACATGACGTGTACGGACAAGGTGTGTGATCCAGGTAGGGTCTGACGAGGCCTCTGGAGTTCGGTACATGATGTGTACGAATGATGTTTGTGGCCGGGTAGGGTCCGTTGAGGCCTCCGGAGTTCGGTACATGATGTGTACGAACAGAGTGTGTGGCCGGGTAGGGTCCGTTGAGGCCTCCGGAGTTCGGTACATGATGTGTACGAACAGTGTGTGTGGTCCGGGTAAGGTCCGTCGAGGCCTCCAGAGTTCGGTACATGATGTGTACGAACAATGATCGTGTAGCAGTGATTGTTTGGGTAACATTTTAAATATGGATCTCGGACTCAAAATGATATATTATCTAGTGTGCTTTGAAACGAGAATCGGGCTAAGGCCCTAATGTTTACGAAAAGGTTTTGTAAATTGGGACTCGAGGTCCAAAAGAATTTCTGCTTTAAAAATCCCCGAGATGATGTGTTCCTTTTCAAATATCTCTTACTTGCGTTCGAAATTCTAAAACTTCTCGGGAACATTTTGATAATTTATTTCCGTATTAAATACGTAGTTGCTATTTACTTGTTGTATTTCGTATCGTTTTATACTTGCACTAGTAAAACAGTGGAGTTTTACTAACCCCCGAGTAATCGGGGGGTGGATGTCTGTTCTGCGTCCAGGTACATGCAGGTTCAGGGGAGCAGTCACAGGATTGGCACAAGGGGATGACGAGCTGCGATACTAATCAAGAGTTGAGAGTTGGTAGAGTTTAGTTGTATTGTTAGAGTTGATTCAGTCTTCCGCTGTATTGTATTTCAACCCCTGTGTGGGTAATGTTGTTCGTCAGTCCTGTTGATAGAGTTGTGTGACCTCATCGGTCTGTGTGTTTATGGGTATGTGACCTTAACGGTCTGTATTATTATATTGTTTGACCCTGGCCGGGCAAGCATTTGGTTGTTTATGGATGTTTAGCCTTGTAGATCCTTGCGGAAAGGGTCTACGGCGTGTAATATTCCCATACGGTTTTGGGGGTGTTACAACGGTCTGTATTATTATATTGTTTGGCCCTGGCCGGGCAAGCATTTGGTTGTTTATGGACGTTTAGCCTGGTAGATCCTTGCGGAAAGGGTCTACGACGTGTAATATTCCCATATGGTTTTGGGGGTGTTACACATTGGACCGCACAGCTGGCTGCCAGCAGCTGCCTTGGACTTTAGGCAGACTGCCCATGTGACTTGAAGACGATCGCCCCATTATTTTATTGGCCGAAAGGCGATCGCCCGCCAGGAATCAAGGCTCCTCAGCCCCTATAAATAGAAGGCAGCCTGCACTTGTCCAGGGACCGAATTTTTGACTCTATGAAGTCCATCTCTCTGGCATTCTCGCTATTCACGCACAATACAGAAGCAATACTCACAACTTGGCTTTCTCCTACTCTTGGCAACAACTATCTTTCGGTTCATTCTTCTCTCTCAGCCTCTCTCACACAGAAGACGATCGGCCGAGAGCAAGAACACCAAGGCTTCGCTCAAGAGCTGGATTAACAGGATCTTTTTGCACTCATTGTACTTAGATTCTCACACTGATACTTGTATCCACGAATATTTGTATTAATAACACCTCGCTAGAGCATTCAAGCCCGGGCCTAACAAACCCGGCAAATCTCGTGTTATTCACACCCTCTCGGAAGTGCTCCCGCAACCTTGTTTGTTGTCCGTCTATTCCAGCAGTATTTCATCTTCGGATAAATATTTCGGGCAACAACAATTGGCGCTAGAGGAAGGGCATCTAACCCTCAAATTTCTATTCCTACCGTCTCGAAGAACACTCACTGTTCTCCGGGGCATATACCTGAAGAAACACTCACTGTTCTTCAGAGAAAGCTTTCAGAATCATGTCTTCCGCCTCCGCGTCGAAGAAAGCCGCTGGCCAGCCCGCCAGGCGCCTCGTTCCGTCTCAATCCGAGCCACAGCCGATGGCGGAGGGTAGCCGCCGCGGTCCGAGACGCTCGATCCCGCCCCTGGGGGGCGGTCCAAGTCTCTCACTCGATCAGTTCCGAACTGTGGAACAGATCGAAGAGGCCATGGCCGTCCTACAGGAGCGACGGAGTGCCTCCCGCTATCACCCCCTCGGACGTACGCGAGATGACCAAACGTAAGTTCAAGGCATTGCTGACCAGGCGATCGCCAGTAGGCTCCCATTCGCAAGAGGAGGCGCCCGCCAGCCGGGGCACCTCAGTTTTCGATCGCCTCGGCAGCGACCCATCTTGGCGACCGGGGCAGTCCGGCCCCAGCCACGAGTCAACGGAGTTCGAGTCCGTCACTAGGAGCTCGGCCTATCCGACTCCCAGAAGGCAGCCCAGTCGTCTGGCTCCTCCTCGCCAAATAGCCGGGGTTGGCAGCAGCGGAGTCAGGAGATCGGTACACGATCGCCTCGGCTCCCGCTCCCAAAGCCGATCCGTGAGCGACCGAGCCACGGCGATGGCCGCAATGCAATGCCAGCTCGACGACATGAAGGCGCTCCTGGAATCTGGGGCAGGCGCCAAGAGCAAGATCGCCGAGCCGAGCGAGCCGCTCGTGGTCCACATCGAGCTCGCCCCCGTGCAGCACAAGATTGCTCCTCCGCAAACACCTTTGTACGAAGGGAGAACAGACCCCGAAACACACCTGATCAAGTTCAACATCTACATGACCGGGTGTGGGCCATTAGACGCGACCAGGTGCCGAATGTTCCCTCTGACGCTGGACGACCTTGCCCACAGGTGGTACGCCTCATTGCCGCCTCGTTCCATCGGCTCCTTTAACCATCTGGGGACCGACTTCACAGCGTACTTCGCCACCAGGGTCGCTCGGCCAGAAGGTCCCCATCGCATGTTGCGGATCAAGGAAGGGGAAGAAGAGTCCGACTCGGACTACATCGACTGGGTAGACGAGATCATCCTCAATGGCGAACCCATAAGCGATGAGATCGCCCTCTACACGATCCTAGGAGGATTCCATGGCCTTTCGCCTATGTTCAGGCATCTTACGAAAGACCAACCCTCGACCTACGCGATGTTCCAAGCTAAGGTCGCAGACTTTCTGGCCAGGCAAAGGTTTCTTCTTAGCCTATGAGCAGCGCGATCGGCGCCCGAACGACGATCTCCAGTCCGATAGCCGATATCAACTTATGAATAATGCGATCGGCAGCCGAGCGACGATCACCAGTCTTCCAGCCCGATCACCAGTATCAAGCAACATCACCAAAAACCGCAGGACTCGTTCGCCATCTACAGTTCATCAACTAACATGGTGGACTACGGTACGAGATCGCCTCCACTGCACAACATACACCGTCGAAGGTCGGCATCTACATGATGATAGGAGGTGGAAGAGTGCAGCCATCGTCCTGGTAGCCGATGGAACCGGCTGCTTCAGCCATGCAAGGTCCCTTTGGGCCAAGATCGCCCGCCCTTCGTTTAAATACGAGGTCGGCGTAGTCTGAGGGCCCTCCAAAACTAATCAGTGGACATGATCGTCCGCCCTCAAAGGTTCATCATCTAACATGGTGAACCCAGATAATGCGACGCGTCACTACCCCCGTCTCAACGTACACCGTCGAGGTTCGCCATCTTCATGGCGGGCCGAGGTGGAAGCAGAGCTAACAAGCCGCGGACGTGGAGTTGAATCATCCGACGCTGCCCCGCGCAAGGACTCCTCTAGACCAAGACCGCACGCCCTTCGTTTAAATACGAGGCGAGGCGCAGCCTAACAGAGGACCCTCACAATAAAATGAGTCACGAGACAGATAATGTCGTTCGCGCACAAGACACGGTCATGGATTCAGTCCATCAAACTCCGCGACTGTGCACGGTTCCTCAGCGACGAAGCGATCAAGTTTCTACGAGGGATCGGCCAATGTTGTTTTTTGCAGGTACAAGACCGAAAGATAGCTAGCCAATCAACCAGATCGCCCAAGTCTGAAACCAGAGTTCGCTCAACGGGTCGCCTGTCCTCTTCCTACACGATCGCCAGAAAGAACCACCTCGCCCCATGTCTTCAACATCGGAGCAAGCTGGGGGGCCATTGTTGTGTCGAGAATTATACTCTCCGACTAGCGATTGCCTCAGCGACTAGGCGACCTAGCCATTGCCGAGCAGCCGAGGCGAAACTGCCGACCGAAGGTCCCAGGACATGTCCCGGAGCTGAGCGATCGACATCTAAGACGATCGTCTCTCGGCACTTGGCGATCGACTCCTGGCGACCGACTGGCAGACGATCATCTCACGGCACTTTCCGACTGTAACACCCTCAAGATATTCGAGGTATATTACAGCGCCATGAATCCCTATATAGGACCCACCAGGCTGAACAGCATCATACTCATCGACTCACATAAACGACAAAACAACACCATGTCATAAAGACGTAAAACAGAATAATCCACCCGGTTCAACCGCATAACATCATCAATCAACACAAACATATCGGCAACAATACAATCCGGACGAACAAGAACTCTTAAGTACTCGAGTACAACTATTAGTTCAAAAGTCACGAAAGATGAAAAGACAAAAAGACATTAAGACGTCACTTATGCACAATCATCACGCATGGCCATCATCCGTGTATCGTCAGTAGCCCGCTCGTCCCAATGAACCTGACCTGAAATTCATAAAACGAATTTCCCCAAAACGGGTCCCCAGAGGGGTTAGCAATTACGCTAGTACAAGTAACCAGGTGAACGACTTACATCTTACACATATAGTAATGCATGCAATCAAGAAATCATAGTTTCAAAACACTCATTTCCGGAAATGCCATAATCAAATCACATTTGTAAAAATGCACCACAATTAACCATGGATCCACCCCTCCGTGGACCCCTACCGAGACCCCGTCGGATCTAACCCGTAGTGGTTAAAAGCAAGCTCGCGGATCCACCCCTCCGTGGACCCCTACCGAGACCCCGTCGGAATTACCCGTAGTGAGCATACACACACACACACAAGTCTCATGCAATACTACTACGTTAAGATTGTAAGTTCATAAGGATACTTGCCTCGATTAATAGACGGTGACACGAACGGAACGGAAGAGTCAAGCACGACCGCGAGGAACCGACGAAAAGGAACCTAATGATTCGAATAGCACAATCACAACCACTTCTAAACGATTTTGGAAATGGAATACACCCGGAAACCCGCCTACGATTCATGTATATTCGTACCAAAAATAACAACGAGGGCGGACCACAACCAAACCCTCTCGATTCCGTAAAAATCCACAAAATATCCATGAATCCGTAGGAAAAATAAAGATACTAACAATATTAATCGTATACATCATGAATCCACCAACAAAACGGAACTAATCGGAAGAAAATCCCAAAAACCCCAAATTAATCGAAAATAGGGTTCTAGAAATATTACCTTAGGAGATTCAAGTACTAAGATCCGTAGAACACGCGTGGGATTGATCGTCAAGCTTCACTACCGAAGAAAAATGATGGAAATCAACCCCCCCAATGAATATTGATGAAGAACTCTCCCCCTCTCTCTCACTCTCTCTCGCGATGCAGGAAGAAGAAAGAAGAAATGAGCAGCGGACGCTCAAAACGACACAATATAGGGGGTTGACCGCATTGTGTGCCGCGGCACACCAAGTGTGCGCGGCCGCAGCCAAAATTTACTCCTGTGGTTTTGGCGGTGTGCGGCCACGGCTGCGTGTGCCAGCGGCACCCAGTCTGAGCGGGTTTTGGTCGCAAAAGACACACGAGTGTGCCGCGGCACCGGATAGGTGTGTCGCGGCACTGCTCGGCATTGTGCCGCGGCACCGGATAGGTGTGCGCGGCTGCAATCTGATTCGTTTGGCCAACAACTGAAGAAATTTGTGTGCCGCGGCACACACATCTTGTGTCGCGGCCCACACCCCCCCTTTTGGGTCCCAAAATGATAAAAATGATCCGGAAAGAGAATAAAACGATAGGAATCAATATTTGGGAACCAATAACACGAAATGGATCCACGGCAACCCCTAAACAGCGGTTCCGCACCACAATAACGAGAATACAGTTCAATAGTTGACAGGAAGGACACACTGAAAGGTACATGAGGGTCACTATGACAGAGAAACATACCAAAAATGAGAATACAAGGGAAAGAAAAATACCGGATATTACATTCTACCCCTCTAAAAATAAGTTTCGTCCCGAAACTTAAGAAACAAACAACTCAGGGTACCTAGCACGCATGCTATCCTCGGTTTCCCAAGTTGCTTCCTCGACACCGTGTCTCGACCACTGCACTTTGACCAAAGGGATGGTTTTATGCCTCAATCGTTTCTCACGATGCTCCAAAATCTTTAAAGGACGCTCTTCGAAAGTAATATCCTCGGCGACATCAATCTCACCATAATCGATGACGTGACTAGGATCCGGGACATATTTCCTCAACTGGGAAACATGAAAAACGCTATGAACATGACTCAAGGCCGGAGGTAACGCCAAACGGTATGCCAACCCACCGACTCGCTCGAGGATCTCAAAGGGGCCGATAAATCTCGGACTCAACTTTCCTTTCTTCCCGAAACGAAAAACTCCCTTCGTCGGCGACACCTTTAGCAAAACGTGGTCTCCCACCTCGAATTCCAAAGGTCGACGACGGACGTCGGCATACGACTTCTGTCGACTCTGGGTAGTCAACATCCGTTCCCGAATTAATTCTATCTTCCGCCTCGTCTCTAGAACGACATCCGGCTCGGTCCCGACCAAATCGGACGCCTCATTCCAACAAATCGATGATCGACATCGCCGCCCATAAAGTGCCTCATACGGTGCCATCCGAATCGACGCGTGCCAACTTTTGTTGTACGTGAACTCGATCAGCGGAAAATGTTCCTCCCAGTCACTACTCCAATCAAGAGCACAGGCACGCAACAAGTCCTCGAATGTCTGGATAGTGCGTTCCGACTGTCCATCTGACTGGGGATGAAAAGAGGTACTCAAACGCAACCGGGTACCCAACGCCTTATGCACCGCCTGCCAGAAGTGCGATACAAAACGGCCATCACGATCCGAAACAATAGACTTCGGGGTACCATGAAGTCTCACGATCTGCGCGATAAACACACGAGCTAACTTCTCCGGGCCCCAAGTGTCCTTGATGCCCAAAAAATGTGCCGACTTGGTCAGACGATCGACAATCACCCATACCATATTCATGCCCGACCTCGATCTCGGCAGACTCGTAATGAAATCCATCGATATATCTTCCCATTTCCATTCCGGAACGGGAAGTGACTGCAAAAGCCCAGCCGGTCGCTGATGCTCGATTTTGACTTGCTGGCAAGTCAAACACCTTGCTACAAACTGCGCGACCTCCTCCTTCATGTCATTCCACCAGAAGTTCCTTCTCAAGTCCTTGTACATCTTACTCGAACCAGGATGAACGGAGTAAGGTGTAGCATGGGCCTCCCGCAAAATACTCTGTCTCAGCTCTGAGTCGTTCGGCACACAAAGCCGACCCCGAAACCTCAAAACACCATCTTCGTGAATCACAAATCCAGGAGACTTTCCTTTAAGAATGTTCTCTCGGATTTGAGTAATCATCGGGTCCTCATTCGTTTTGACTTAATCTCATCGATCAAAGGCAGCGAAATTTCCAAAGCACGAAATTGTCCGCGGTCCGACAATGTAACCTCAACATCTAACTCGATTAAAGCTCGCCGAAGCTCGGACTGAGACGTAAGGATCTCAAGCGATCGCAATGCAATCGGTTTCCGACTCAAGGCGTCGGCCACGACGTTCGCCTTGCCCGGATGATAAAGGATTTCGAGGTCATAATCCTTAATCAACTCTAACCACCTCCTCTGCCTCATATTCAACTCTCGCTGGGTAAATATGTATTAAAGACTTTTATGATCGGTAAAAATCTGACATGTAGAGCCGAAAAGATAGTGACGCCAAATCTTGAGCGCAAATACGACTGCCGCTAACTCCAAAACATGAGTAGGGTAGTTAAGCTCGTACGGCCTCAACTGTCTCGATGCAAAGGCAATGGTCTTTCCGTGCTGCATTAATACGCACCCAAGACCCTGACCCGAAGCATCGCTATAAACGGCGAATCCCTCGTTGCCACATGGCAATGCCAAAACCGGAGCTGAAGTCAAACGCTTCTTCAGCTCCTCAAAACTGAACTGCCTCTCGTCATTCCAGACGAACTTCTCGGATTTCTGGAGCAACTGTGTAAGTGGTCGAGCCAGTTTCGAGAAACCCTCAATGAACCTACGGTAGTAGCCAGCCAAACCCAAGAAACTTCGGAACTCTCTCACGTTTTTTGGGCGGTGCCCAATCCAATACCGCCTCGATCTTCTGCGGATCTACACGAACCCCCTCGGCTGAAATCACGTGACCCAAAAACATCACTTCCTTCAGCCAGAACTCACATTTCGAGAACGTCGCATAGAGTTGCTCGGCCCTCAAAATGTCTAACACTATCCGCAAATGATGGGCATGCTCTTCCTCATTCCTCGAATAAATAAGAATATCGTCAATGAAGACGACGACACACTTATCCAAATACTCGATAAAGACTTTGTTCATCAACTGCATGAACACCGCCGGCGCATTAGTTAACCCGAAAGGCATAACTACAAACTCATAATGTCCGTATCTCGGCCGAAAAGCTGTCTTCGGCACATCGGACTCTCTCACCCGGAGCTGATAGTACCCCGATTTTAAATCAATCTTCGAGAATACCGCAGCTCCCTGCAACTGGTCGAACAAGTCGTCAATTCTCGTCAAAGGATACTTGTTCTTGATGGTCACCTTGTTTAGTTCGCGATAGTCGATACACAAACGTAGTGAACCATCCTTCTTCCGCACAAACAGGACCGGTGCGCCCCAAGGGGAGGCGCTCGGTCGAACATACCCCGACTCAAGAAGCTCACTCAACTTCTTCTTCAACTCGGACATCTCTGAAGGTGCCATGCGATAGGGTGCCTTCGAAATAGGAGCCACACCCGGCTCTAACTCTATAGCGAACTCGACCTCGCGTTCCGGTGGCAATCCCGGTAACTCGATAGGAAAAACATCAGAAACTCATTAACGATTGGAATCGACGAAAGCTCGACTCCACCACTCTCCGCCTTCAAGGCGTAGCACCAATAGCCGGTACACCCCTTTCGCAGGAGCCTCATCGCCTTCAAGGCGTTAATAACGAATTTCTGGTTCCCCCTCTTTCGCCCGGCGAAAGAGTGCTCGGTGCCATCATCAGCTAACATGGTGATGATTCTCGTGCGGTAGTTCATGATTGCACCATGCCGCTCGAGCCAATCATCCCCGAGAATTAAGTCCTCACCCTCAATACCCACAACAATAAGATTAGAGGGCCAAGCCCTCTCACAAATAAACACAGAACAATCTCGAACCTCCTGATCACCAATGATCCTATCACCGCTAGGAAGCTTAACGATGAAGGGTTCACAAGGCATCAAACAGTCGAGACTCAAACGGCGCACACAATCCAAAGATATGAACGAATGCGTAGCACCGGAATCGAAAAGCACACTGACAGGATGAGAAAGAATATAAACGGTACCTGTCGCCACGGTATCCGCTGGATCATCGGCTTTCCGCATCTCATAGACACGCGGGTGGGCTGAGCCGACACTGGAAGCTCCCCCCTTAGAGGGCTGACCCCGACCTCTCCCCCGACTAGCACTCGGAGGAGGTTGAGGAGCAAACGATCCCTGATTCACACTTGGTTCCCTAGGCGCTGGAGTGGAAGCCCAAGCACCAAGAATTTTCTCCCTCTCAAAGACTGAGCACCTTGTGCCCAGCCACTGATTACACGGCGTGAAGGGCTCAAACAAGTACGGCCCGATGTGGCACAGACGACCAATTGAAACACTTCACATCACGAAAGGAGCACCGGTAGTTCCACGAGGACCCAGTGAACGAGCTGGACCACCGCCGGCGGGGAAGTTAGCAGATTGGGATCTCTGCTGACCCCCACTCTTGTGGCCAGAAAAGTTCCCAGCGGACTTCTGCTTCTTACTCTCGCGGGCCGCCTCACTCGTCGTCACAGACATATCATAAGCAAGGGCCCTGCTCTGGTAATCTTTCAATGTAGTGCATACGAGCCCCGACATATAGTCCCGAATCGGCAACTTCATCCGTCTGGAGAAATGGAAAATTTTGTCACTCTCCTCGACAACTTGGGTCTTCACATAACCCAACTCCTTGTTAAAATCAGCAATAGCTTGAGCTACGGGGATATCCCGCAGTTGAGCATCATAAAAAGCATGTACCCGAGCCTGTCTGACTGGCCACGGGCAATATTCAGTCTCCATCAACTCTTGAAACTCAGCCCACGAAGCAGCATGGTCTTTGGGCCCAACGGCCTCCCACCAGTCCGTAGCGTCCCCTGTGAGAAAGTATTGAGCAATAGGGACTTTACGGTCCTCGGGACAGTTAGTGGCAACGAAGACCTTATATATCTCCTTGATCCACCCTTCCCAGCCAATCGGGTCTGAAGCTCCCGAAAACTGAGGAGGATGCATCTTGATAACATCTTGGAGCCATCGATCCGCTCCACCCCGATTAGCGTGGGCCTGATCCGGGTTCTGAACCGCCTGAGCTATTGCCGCCATTTGGTTCACCATTTGTTGCATAACAGCCGCAATACCAAGGTCAGCGCGCTCCTGAGAAGAAGCATGGCTGTGGCGGTCGCCGGTACTGCCGGCTCCCGAAGACTGCGACGTGGCCGCCCCACCGGCTGCCCCACGTCCCCGGCCGCGTCCACGACCACGACCGCGACCACGACCTCTTCCAGCATCCATACTGGAGTTAAATAAGTAGCAAAAGCTATACGAGGGTAAGTACGAGAAAAGAACAATCACAAGTCGAGAATCAACGGTACGATACAAGGAAATAATGAACAGAGGAGGGAAAACTTACGGACACTGGTAGTACCGGAATCATGGCAGCGTGACGATGATGTGCAAAACAAACCGCATCACCAATCGACATCAACCTTCACCCTACGCGCTTCCTGGCGTTAGTACCTCGGTTGAACGGCATTCCCTCGCCGCTGCATTTTTCCCGCATGTTGAGGTTCCCACAGTGGCCCACGATGATCCACGCTCATACACCCCGGTCACCGAAAGGTGGAGCTACCAAAAGTGCGCAATACAAGTGTGTCCACATTCCGGACCGTCTGATCTCACAAGCCTAGGA
Source organism: Orobanche coerulescens (assembly GCA_033398695.1). Lineage (NCBI taxonomy): Eukaryota > Viridiplantae > Streptophyta > Magnoliopsida > Lamiales > Orobanchaceae > Orobanche > Orobanche coerulescens. The sequence continues at coordinate 12,986 of JAWKAU010001019.1, forward strand.
CCACCTCTCATTCCGGCATAGAATCGGTTCATGTTCTCCGCCTAGAAGCCTTGTCAGGAGCCGCACTTTGTCCGTGCCCTCTTTGCACCGGCGTTCACTCCCCGACCTCATCGGTTTCGGCAGAACTTGACCACACCCGAACCATGCCGTACTGAGAGAGGTTTCGGCTCCGATACCATTTTCTGTAACACCCTCAAGATATTCGAGGTATATTACAGCGCCATGAATCCCTATATGGGACCCACTAGGCTGAACAGTATCATACTCATCGACTCACATAAACGACAAAACAACACCATGTCATAAAGACGCAAAACAGAATAATCCACCCAGTTCAACCGGTCAAACATAACATCATCAATCAACACAAACATATCGGCAACAATACAATCCGGACGAACAAGAACTCTTAAGTACTCGAGTACAACTATTAGTTCAAAAGTCACGAAAGATGAAAAGACAAAAAGACATTAAGACGTCACTTATGCACAATCATCACGCATGGCCATCATCCGTGTACTGGTCCAGCGCCCGCTCGTCCCGATGAACCTGACTTGAAATTCATAAAACGAATTTCCCCAAAACGGGTCCCCAGAGGGGTTAGCAATTACGCTAGTACAAGTAACCAGGTGAACGACTTACATCTTACACATATAGTAATGCATGCAATCAAGAAATCATAGTTTCAAAACACTCATTTCCGGAAATGCCATAATCAAATCACATTTGTAAAAATGCACCACAATTAACCATGGATCCACCCCTCCGTGGACCCCTACCGAGACCCCGTCGGATCTAACCCGTAGTGGTTAAAAGCAAGCTCGCGGATCCACCCCTCCGTGGACCCCTACCGAGACCCCGTCGGATCTAACCCGTAGTGAGCATACACACACACACAAGTCTCATGCAATACTACTACGTTAAGATTGTAAGTTCATAAGGATACTTGCCTCGATTAATAGACGGTGACATGAACGGAACGGAAGAATCAAGCACGACCGTGAGGAACCGACGAAAAGGAACCTAACGATTCGAATAGCACAATCACAACCACTTCTAAACGATTATGGAAATGGAATACACCCGGAAACCCGCCTACGATTCATGTATATTCGTACCAAAAATAACAACGAGGGCGGACCACAACCAAACCCTCTCGATTCCGTAAAAATCCACAAAATATCCATGAATCCGTAGGAAACTAAAGATACTAACAATATTAATCGTATACATCATGAATCCACCAACAAAACGGAACTAATCGGAAGAAAATCCCAAAACCCCCAAATTAATCGAAAATAGGGTTCTAGAAATATTACCTTAGGAGATTCAAGTACTAAGATCCGTAGAACACGCGTTGGATTGATCGTCCGGGCTTCACTACCGAAGAAAAATTATGGAAATCAACCCCCCCCCCCAATGAATATTGATGAAGAACTCTCCCCCTGTCTCTCACTCTCTCTCGCGATGCAGGAAGAAGAAAGAAGAAATGAGCGTGGACGCTCAAAGCGACCTGATATAGGGGTTGACCGCATTGTGTGCCGCAAAGATACCGAAGTGTGCCGCGGCACAGGCCAAAAATTTACTCCCAGGTTTCGGCAGTGTGCCGCGGCACCCGGTACAGGCGGGTTTTGGTCGCAGAAGACACACGAGTGTGCCGCGGCACCGGATAGGTGTGCCGCGGCACACAGTACAGTTCGTTTGGCCAACAACTGAAGAAATTTGTGTGCCGCGGCACACACATCTTGTGCCGCGGCCCACACCCCCCCTTTTGGGTCCCAAAATGATAAAAATGATCCGGGAAGAGAATAAAACGATAGGAATCAATATTTGGGAACCAATAACACGAAATGGATCCACGGCAACCCCGAAACGGCGGTTCCGCACCACAATAACGAGAATACAGTTCAACAGTTGACAGGAAGGACACACTGAAAGGTACACGAGGGTCACTATGACCGAGAAACATACCAAAAATGAGAATACAAGGGAAAGAAAAATACCGGATATTACACCGACCGACCCTTGGTGACCGACCGATGCCGACCCCTGGTGATTTGCCGATCGACCCTTGGTGACCGACCAATGACGATCTCCTCATGCCGCTCGAAGCCGATGATCATCCAGTCGGAAAAGGCCGAACCTCAGGACAGACCCCACGTGCAGATCCGAGACAAGATCCGCATTTCACGGATCGTTGACCACAGCCCGTCAGCATCTTCCCACCAGCCGACAGGCCCGCCGAAAGGTGTCCGTGGGACCGCCTATGACAGCAACTCCGGATGCGTGCTGGCTCCTCATTGGACCGCACAGCTGGCTGCCAGCAGCTGCCTTGGACTTTAGGCAGACTGCCCATGTGACTTGAAGACGATCGCCCCATTATTTTATTGGCCGAAAGGCGATCGCCCGCCAAGAATCAAGGCTCCTCAGCCCCTATAAATAGAAGGTAGCTTGCACTTGTCCAGGGACCGAATTTTTGACTCTCTGAAGTCCTTCTCTCTGGCATTCTCGCTATTCACGCACAATACAGAAGCAATACTCACAACTTGGCTTTCTCCTACTCTTGGCAACAACTATCTTTCGGTTCATTCTTCTCTCTCAGCCTCTCTCACACAGAAGACGATCGGCCGAGAGCAAGAACACCAAGGCTTCGCTCAAGAGCTGGATTAACAGGATCTTTTTACACTCATTGTACTTAGATTCTCACACTGATACTTGTATCCACGAATATTTGTATTAATAACATCTCGCGAGAGCATTCAAGCCCGGGCCTAACAACCCCGGCAAATCTCGTGTTATTCACACCCTCTCGGAAGTGCTCCCGCAACCTTGTTTGTTATCCGTCTATTCCAGCAGTATTTCATCTTCGGATAAATATTTCGGGCAACAACAATAACATCAATCAATCATCCGTTATCATCCTTTGATCTAGCGAATCAAGGTAGTCTTCCTTAGAACCCTAATTTCGTGAATTTGGGGGGTTTTGCATTTTTGTCCGATTCGTCCCATGTTGTTGATTAATTCATGATGGGTATGGTTAATCTTGGTAGTATTCTTGTGTTTAACATCATTTAATCCATTGTTCTTCGTCGAATCGAAGTATATTTCTTGATTTCCTTCGAATCGACTTTTTGGGGATTTGTTCTCGATCTCGTTTTCCATCCGTTTTTGTTGGATAGATTGTGGTTAAATGATATTTTTAAACATATTCTATGGATTGTATATCCATATTTCGACTCAGAATTCCGTTTTCGTGTTTTGTCGGGACGAATCGTGTTCTTGGCCGTTTTGGGGAAAACACTTGAACTTTCGTCATTCGTTCTTTGAATTCAATGGATTTGAGTCGTGTTATGGAATTCATTTCATTGTTGTTCTTGTCCTTCGTAGTTTATGACCGCGAGTTGGCGATCGGTGAGACGGAGGGTTCATAGTCGGTTCGTGTCAACCTATTTCGGTCGATTCTCCGCGTTGTTCTTATTCGAGGCAAGTACCTTGTCCATACAATTCTTGTTTTATGGATATGATAATTGGTGATCGTCTTTATATGTTTGTTTGATTGTTTGAGACGAGTTGTCAAAAGATTCGATTAGCCTTGTTAAAGGCTCTCTTTCAAAACGCGTGTGTTTTGTAATTGTGTGGGTTGTAAGTGACTACGAGGATCTTTTGGATATGTTTGGAGTTTATGTGGTGTTTGATAATGCGTGTGTACGTATATGGCTTCATTTCAGTGTATTGCGGTTTTGACATGATGTGATGTTAGTTGTTACTCCTTTGAAATGAGGTTGTGATGCTTAATGTTGTTTGGCTTCATAATCGATTATTGTTGTGTGCTTGTTATACCTGATGTGCCTCCGGGTAGGATTGTTGAATCTCCGGGATCCATACTTGCTAGTATGGGTCGGGCGAGACCGTAGGGTTATCCAATCCGGGTATGTCTTGCGGGGACTCCGAGGTTCGTGGCTTGTTAGCCAGATGCCGGGATAACTGGTGGGGTTATCATCGGGTATGCCTTGCGGGGACTCCGAGGTTCGTAGCTTGTTAGCCCGATGCCGGGATAACTTATGGTTGTGATATGTGTGTGATTTGTTTAGCTAGCCAGCTCGGGAGGGTCCTTCGAGGCCTCGGGCGGGATCAATGGTATTACCCTGTTCCCAAGGCGATGCATGTGTTGTGATTTGTTTAGCTAGCCAGCTCGGGAGGGTCCTTCAAGGCCTCGGGCGGGATCAATGGTATTACCCTGTTCCCAAGGCGATGCGCGTGCGCGATTATGTTTTGTTGATTTTTATGTCCGTCGAGGACACGTGATGTTGGGCTCTGGCCATGTGAATTGTTATCGGTTTTCTATTTGCGAAAACAAAACCTTTAGGCTGTGACCCTGTTGATTTTTGGAAAGATAAGGATTCGATAATCCTAAAATTGTTTTCTATTAAAACTCTCGATGGCATTTTAAACGGTTTTATAAATTGTTTCCCTTGATTTTTGATCTTTCGGTTTTGGAATGTTTTACCCAAACTCTTGCCTCGGGAAGTATTTTTCGTTACGTTTGGATCTTTGAGGATTCCTAGTTATTGTTATTCGTGGAATGTGAATTGTATGGCTCGTATTTGCACTTTGTTCTTGCACTAGCAAAATAGTGGAGTTTTGCTAACCCCCGAGTATTCGGGGGGTGGATGTCTGTATTGCATTCAGGTTTTGGAGCATAGCACAGGGTCAGCATGAAGGATGATGAAAGATGAACGATACTAATCATACGAGGATCCGTATGATGTCCGATTGGTCTAGTTGTATTTTTCTTTTCCGCTGCAGTATCTTTTCCCCGTTGTACGGGAGTTTATTGTATTTTGACCCCTGAGTGGGTATGTGTTGGAATTGAGTTGAATGTTATTATTGAAAGACCAAATCGGTCTACTGAGTCATTTTAGCCTTAAAGGCGAAGTTTAGATGTTTGCTTTTAGTTATCAGCCTGGTAGATCCTCGAGGAGAGGGTCTACGGCGTGTAATATCCCTGAGTGGATTGGGGGTGTTACATAAATGGTATCGGAGCTTAGGTTGTGGAAACCTAGGCTGTCGGGTCAGTGGTGTCTGTTGAGTTTTGTCTTGTAGGATTTTGTCTGACTAAGTCGTGTCACGACGCGTCGTCTGAGTATGTTGGTCGTGATTAGTATCGTGGGGCGATCATCATCTTCGTGCGACCTGTGGCTGTAAGTCTCCATTCTTTGTGTTGTGCCTCGTGTGACACGAGCTATTTTTATGATTATTTGTTCAGTGACGGAATCTTCTTATAGATTTTGATTTCTTGATATGTGGTTATTTAACCCTCATATTTCGTTCATATGAGTAGCGTTGCGGGATTGTGCATGTTTGACTTTATTTCCTTTATCCGCTACGTGAGTTCTTTTGAAATGGATTTCGGTATTTTACCGACTGAGTTTTATTTTAAAAACCGATTCCCTTAACTGAGTTTTTGGCATTATGGCCTTGATCGTTTTGGCGAAATTCTGATGACGGTATTTAGTATTTTGTAAATGGCTTTTGTGAGTTTTTGAAATATTACCGTAATCGGCCTTTTTGGCATTTTTGTAAATGGTTTTTAGCCTGGTGGGTTCACGGCGCTATAATGTTCCGTGTATTTACCTGAAATTTTTGGGCATTCTAGCCCATTGAATTATTTTCGAAAACCTTGAGTATCTTAGAAATAAATTTCGAGACGTACTTTTAAAATGAATTATTTTGAGATATTTTCAATGTTTTATAAACACTTTTACTTAGACCCGAGGGTCGAATATTCTGAAAGTTTTTCACTATCAGAAAGTGTCCTCATTTGTAACAAATGCGAAATGGTTTTCCAAAGTCTCGATAACGATGTTTCACGTTTGTACTTTTTTTTGAAAGGTGATACTCGATCAATCAGTGTTTTTCTAAATTATTTTCAAAAGGTGGTTTTCATTTTTTTTTAAAACCTATCAATTCCCGTTTGCATTTGGGAATGTGTGTATGATGTTGGTATTGTTGTTAGGATGTTAGCCTTCCGAATTGTGATTGAATTGGTAGTGTGAACGTTGAGTCGTTCGCCACGCATATGTTTTGTTATCCCTTTTGTGGGAGGTGTGATGACGATCTTTAATGCTGTCATTTTGTGGTGACTTGCGTGTTATCGCACCTGTGTGAGCTGTTAAAGTTTGGATTTGTACGTTTGTGTACATGTGTGATTGTTCCATGATGTTTGTAATTATGTGCTGGTTATTGTTTGGGCCGTTGAGGTCGCCGAACGATACCGTCATTACTGTAGTGTTTGTGTGTGTATTACTTTACGATGGTAATCGTTGTATATGATATGTGTTACGATTCTTTGTTGTGCTGAGTTGGCATCTCAGGTATGTTGTTTTGCGACGTTATGCCCCATTGTATCTAGCATTTGTATTTTCGGTATGCCGAGCCGAGGCGTTTCAACCGTGATGTGCCGGGGCATGCACGTGTAAATTGTCCTTCTCGTCAGTCACGATTTTCAAGTGTGGACCCGAGAGACACAGGATCCGGTTTTGCGAGTTAGGTTCCGAGTCTTTCGGGGCGCGAACTTCAGTACAGGTATGAGGATCGGCTCTGAGATGCCCACGGGAGATGTTTCTGTCGTTTGCTTTTTGTGTTGTCACCTTACTCCAGTTGTTGTGAGTTGCGGGAACGACATTTCTTTTATAAGAGGTCGAATGTAATGCCCGTATCGTTTTGACTTCCGCATTTTCTCTTTCTCATGTCTATCGACTCGCTCGTGTTCCTTGATACTTTCTGAACTTGTTCTGTATTTCGGTTTCATCGTTCGAACGAGCTGTGATCTTGTTTTGGGTCGATCCGGTTATCGCTGTAACTTTTCCGAGTTCGGTTCGATTCTTGTGAACCTTGTTCGGAAGTAACATCCTTTGGTTCTACTAGTTCTTTTATTCGAAATGGATCGGATTTTGAACTTCTGTATTTACGACTCTGTCGACTCGTTTATGTTCGTTGACATTTTCTTAGCTTG
>JAWKAU010001020.1:0-20000 GCA_033398695.1 Orobanche coerulescens
CAAAATCAGACACATAACATAGACATCCATTTTTTTTAACCAAACCAAGAACTAAACGAAACATTACATATATGTTTCTATTGACTTCACGGAAAAAGAATTAAGATTATAAAGACGTCTTTTATAACAAGAATTTCACAGTGGTACCTAATTTGCAGAATTCCCATAGCCGAGAGTCGCATCGCGGCGATGCCGTAATCCTTCAACTCGAGAAGAAGTAGGGGCCGTGGGGTAGTTACAAATCAATTGAAACCTAAAATCAAAAAATTCCCAAGAAGCTACAAACATTAGGTCGACTATATTATACACTATGAAGGACTCTAGCAAGAAAAGATAAACACAAAATACGACAAATTCAAATCGCCAAGAAAGAACAAGTAGATGCTCTTCGAAAATTACCGCCAAACCTTGAAAACAAATAAGAGTATGAAGAAAAACATTTTCTCGATTCGAAGCACGCCAAGTAGAGGTGGTGTTCGGAATGAGATTACCCCGTTGATTTCCATCCAATATAAAAAAATAAGCTTTCACCCAAGACCATTACTAATCAGGCTAATACGGCCGTTTCTCAGCCCTGAACCAAACCTAGATCTAAAGTCAGCAAACCCAACTCACCTCATTAACCAACGTCATCCTGCCGTGAGACCACTGAGAAGTGGGATGCGATACCTCCAAACAAGTAACCCTAGTCTACATCACGGTCGTGTGCCCTTCGAACCACCACCCATCGCTTCTCATCTAAATTCATTCGATATTTGGAGACAGTGAAGGAGATGGGATCATATTATTCTTGTTGGTGTGTCTGGGTGAGGGTTTTAAACAAATAGAGAACAAGAGATAAAAAGAAAGAAGAATTTGCATAGAGAATTGAACAGAGGGAGGGAGAATGGGAGGAGGTTTGGAGGTAGAGAGTTGAATGTTGAGATAGAACGTGAGGAGCGAGGTGAAGAGAGGGGTGAAAATTGAAAATAATTTATCTGGACCGCAGACCCGTCTATTTCTTTAGGGCTCGTTTGCTAAGTTGTATGGGATAAAGCTTGATAAGATTGACTAGGATTTCTTATACAATATAAGAAATTAATATCATATTTGGTACGATGTATTAAATTCGCTGCAAAATATAGATATCATGATAGTTTATTGAATCTATTAGTTTTAGTATTGTTTAATATCACCTAATACCACCTCTTAGGTGGGATACGTAATACTAAAAATCAGTATTATTTATACGGTCCCGAATTTTATCAAGGGCCATATACTTTATACCAAACAAGATATATAGGTGTATTAGATATATTATACACCTTAATCACACATAGCAAACAAGCCCTTGGTGTTTAGTTACACTTTTTTAAATAGCAATGGCTACACCAAATTTTGTGTTAGCATAGATATTCAATTTAGTCTATGGCAACACTAATTTATATCAATAACAACGCTAGAAAAATGTGTAGCTTTAAATCAAACTTGACCAATTTTAAGGCATCTAAGGCTACACTTTTGCTTGTAACATCAAAAAAAATGTTGTTGAAAGCCATATATGGTGTAGTGTCTAGAAACCTCATGAACTTTAAATCCAAATCCAATGGAACTTCGTGAGCCTAGTCCCCTAGAAACCTCATGAACCTTAAATCCAAATTCCAAGGAACTTCATGAGCCTAGTTCTCTAGGAACCTCATTAACCTTTTATCCGAATTCTAAGGAACTTCATGAACCTAGTCCTCTAGAAACATTATTAACTTTAAGTCCAACTCTAATGGAACTTCGTGAGCCTACTCCCATAGAAACCTCATGAACATTAAATCAAAACTCAGAGGAACTTCATGAGCCCAGTCCTATATGAACCTCATGAACCTTTAATTCAAATCCAATGGAACTTCATGAGCCTAGTCCTCTAAGAACCTCATGAACCTTAAATCTACATCCAATGAAACTTCATGAGCCTAGTCCTCTAGGAATCTCATAAACCTTTAATCCAAATCCAAAGGAACTTCATGAGCCTGGTCCTCTAGGAACCTCTTGAACCGTAATTCCAAATCCAAAGGAACTTCATGAGTCTAGTCCCCTTGGAACCTCATGAACCTTTAATCCAAATCCAAAGGAACTTCATGAGCCTAGCCCTTTAGGACCATCATGAACATTTAATCCAAATTCAAAGGAACTTCATAAGCCTAGTCCTCTAGGAACCTCATGAACCTTCAATCCAAATCTGAAGGAACTTCATGAGCCTAGTACTCTAGGAACATCATGAACCTTAAATTCAAACCTAATGGAACTTCATGAGCCTTGTCCTCTAGGAACCTCATGAACCTTTAATCTGAATTCAAAAGAACTTCATGAGCCTAGTGTTCTAAGGACCTCATGAATCTTAAATCCAAATCCAATATAACTTCATGAGCCTAGTCCTCTAGGAACCTCATGAACCTTAAATCCTAAACCAATGGAACTTCATGAGCCTAATCCTCTAGGAACCTCATGAACCTTTAATCCAAATCTAAAGAAACTTCGTGAGCCTAGTCCTCTAGAAACCTCATGAACTTTAAATCCAAATCCAATGGAACTTCGTGAGCCTAGTCCCCTAGACACCTCATGAACCTTAAATCCAAATTCCAAGGAACTTCATGAGCCTAGTTCTCTAGGAACCACATGAACCTTTTATCCGAATTCGAAGGAACTTCATGAACCTAGTCCTCTAGAAACCTCATGAACTTTAAGTCCAACTCTAATGGAACTTTGTGAGCCTAGTACCATAGAAACCTCATGAACATTAAATCAAAATTCAGAGGAACTTCATGAGCCCAGTCCTATAGGAACCTCATGAACCTTTAATCCAAATCCAATGGAACTTCATGAGCCTAGTCCTCTAAGAACCTCATGAATCTTAAATCTACATCCAATGAAACTTCATGAGCCTGGTCCTCTTGGAATCTCATAATCCTTTAATCCAAATCCAAAGGAACCTTATGAACCTTTAATCCAAATCTAAAGAAACTTCGTGAGCCTAGTCCTCTAGAAACCTCATGAACTTTAAATCCAAATCCAATGGAACTTCGTGAGCCTAGTCCCCTAGAAACCTCATGAACCTTAAATCCAAATTCCAAGGAACTTCATGAGCCTAGTTCTCTAGGAACCTCATGAACCTTTTATCCGAATTCTAAGGAACTTCATGAACCTCGTCCTCTAGAAACCTCATGAACTTTAAGTCCAACTCTAATGGAACTTTGTGAGCCTAGTACCATAGAAACCTCATGAACATTAAATCAAAATTCAGAGGAACTTCATGAGCCCAGTCCTATAGGAACCTCATGAACCTTTAATCCAAATCCAATGGAACTTCATGAGCCTAGTCCTCTAAGAACCTCATGAACCTTAAATCTACATCCAATGAAACTTCATGAGCCTAGTCCTCTAGGAATCTCATAAACCTTTAATCCAAATCCAAAGGAACTTCATGAGCCTGGTCCTCTAGGAACCTCATGAACCGTAATTCCAAATCCAAAGGAACTTCATGAGTCTAGTCCCCTTGGAACCTCATGAACCTTTAATCCAAATCCAAAGGAACTTCATGAGCCTAGCCCTTTAGGACCATCATGAACATTTAATCCAAATTCAAAGGAACTTCATAAGCCTAGTCCTCTAGGAACCTCATGAACCTTTAATCCAAATCCAAAGGAACTTCATGAGCCTAGCCCTTTAGGACCATCATGAACATTTAATCCAAATTCAAAGGAACTTCATAAGCCTAGTCCTCTAGGAACCTCATGAACCTTCAATCCAAATCTGAAGGAACTTCATGAGCCTAGTACTCTAGGAACATCATGAACCTTATGAACCTTTAATCCAAATCTAAAGAAACTTCGTGAGCCTAGTCCTCTAGAAACCTCATGAACTTTAAATCCAAATCCAATGGAACTTCGTGAGCCTGGTCCCCTAGAAACCTCATGAACCTTAAATCCAAATTCCAAGGAACTTCATGAGCCTAGTTCTCTAGGAACCTCATGAACCTTTTATCCGAATTCTAAGGAACTTCATGAACCTAGTCCTCTAGAAACCTCATGAACTTTAAGTCCAACTCTAATGGAACTTTGTGAGCCTAGTCCCATAGAAACCTCATGAACATTAAATCAAAATTCAGAGGAACTTCATGAGCCCAGTCCTATAGGAACCTCATGAACCTTTAATCCAAATCCAATGGAACTTCATGAGCCTAGTCCTCTAAGAACCTCATGAACCTTAAATCTACATCCAATGAAACTTCATGAGCCTAGTCCTCTTGGAATCTCATAAACCTTTAATCCAAATCCAAAGGAACTTCATTAGCCGGGTCCTCTAGGAACCTCATGAACCGTAATTCCAAATCCAAAGGAACTTCATGAGTCTAGTCCGCTTGGAACCTCATGAACCTTTAAATCTGAATCCAATGCAACTTCATGAGCCTAGTCATCTATTAACCTAATGAACCTTAAATCCAAATCCAAAGGAACTTCACGAGCATAGTACTCGAGGAACCTCATGTACCTTAAATCTAAATCCAATAGAACTTCATGAGCTTAGTCCTCCAGAAACCTCATGAACCTTTAATCTGAATTCAAAGAAACTTCAAGATCCTAGTCTTATAAGGACCTCATGAACCTTAAATCCAAATCCAATAGAACTTCATGAGCCTAGTCCTCTAGGAACCTCATGAACCTTAAATCCTAATATAATGGGACTTCATGAGCCTAATCATCTAGGAATCAAATGAACCTTTTAATCCAAATCTAAAGGAACTTCATGAGCCTAGTCCTCTAGAAACCTCATGAACTTTAAATCCAAATCTAATGGAACTTCGTGAGCCTAGTCTCCTAGAAACCTCATGATAAATTCAAATTCAAAGGAACTTCATGAGCCTAATCCTCTAGGAACCTCATGAACCTTTAATCCAAATCTAAAGAAACTTCATGAGTCTAGTCCTCTAGAAACCTCATGAACTTTAAATCCAAATCCAATGGAACTTCGTGAGCCTAGTCCCCTAGAAACCTCATGAACCTTAAATCCAAATTCCAAGGAACTTCATGAGCCTAGTTCTCTAGGAACCTCATGAACCTTTTATCTGAATTCTAAGGAACTTCATGAACCTACTCCTCTAGAAACATTATTAACTTTAAGTCTAACTCTAATGGAACTTCGTGAGCCTAGTCCCATAGAAACCTCATGAACATTAAATCAAAATTCAGAGGAACATCATGAGCCCAGTCCTATAGGAACCTCATGAACCTTTAATTCAAATCCAATGGAACTTCATGAGCCTAGTCCTCTAAGAACCTCATGAACCTTAAATCTACATCCAATGAAACTTCATGAGCCTAGTCCTCTAGGAATCTCATAAACCTTTAATCCAAATCCAAAGGAACTTCATGAGCCTGGTCCTCTAGGAACCTCATGAACCATAATTCCAAATCCAAAGGAACTTCATGAGTCTAGTCCCCTTGGAACCTCATGAACCTTTAATACAAATCCAAAGGAACTTCATGAGCCTAGCCCTCTAGGAACATCATAAACCTTTAATCCAAATTCAAAGGTACTTCATAAGCCTAGTCCTCTAGGAACCTCATGAACCTTCAATCCAAATCTGAAGGAACTTCATGATCCTAGTACTCTAGGAACATCATGAACCTTAAATTCAAACCTAATGGAACTTCATGAGCCTTGTCCTCTAGGAACCTCATGAACCTTTAATCTTAATTCAAAAGAACTTCATGAGCCTAGTGTTCTAAGGACCTCATGAATCTTAAATCTAAATCCAATAGAACTTCATGAGCCTAGTCCTCTAGGAACCTCATGAACCTTAAATCCTAAACCAATGGAACTTCATGAGCCTAATCCTCTAGGAACCTCATGAACCTTTAATCCAAATCTAAAGAAACTTCGTGAGCCTAGTCCTCTAGAAACCTCATGAACTTTAAATCCAAATCCAATGGAACTTCGTGAGCCTAGTCCCCTAGAAACCTCATGAACCTTAAATCCAAATTCCAAGGAACTTCATGAGCCTAGTTCTCTAGGAACCTCATGAACCTTTTATCCGAATTCTAAGGAACTTCATGAACCTAGTCCTCTAGAAACCTAATGAACTTTAAGTCCAACTCTAATGGAACTTTGTGAGCCTAGTCCCATAGAAACCTCATGAACATTAAATCAAAATTCAGAGGAACTTCATGAGCCCAGTCTTATAGGAACCTCATGAACCTTTAATCCAAATCCTATGGAACTTCATGAGCCTAGTCCTCTAAGAACCTCATGAACCTTAAATCTGCATCCAATGAAACTTCATGAGCCTAGTCCTCTTGGAATCTCATAAACCTTTAATCCAAATTCAAAGGAACCTCATGAACCTTTAATCCAAATCTAAAGAAACTTCGTGAGCCTAGTCCTCTAGAAACCTCATGAATTTAAATCCAAATCCAATGGAACTTCGTGAGCCTAGTCCCCTAGAAACCTCATGAACCTTTGTTCGCCACTTAAGTATACTGGATACAGTTTGGAAAATCGTTTAAACAACAAACTGTATGGAATCTAAATCTGAGTGCGTAGCGGAAGTCTTGGATACAGTTAGTTGCCGTGATACAAAGAATGAGTATTTGGTGTATACTTAATATATCACAATAATTTCAAACAAGAAAAGTCAAGGTAAATGACACAAATTTAAGTGGTTCGAGGTAAACCCTCTACGTCCACCGGTCCTCCACACAGAGTAAAGTTTATTATATAATTATCGCGTACACAACTACGTAATTATAAACAAACCTATCCTTGTATCGTTCACACGCATTGATACAAAGAATATCACTTTCAACCGCTCACACGATTGGTTAAAGCTTCCTTCTTGACTAGCTTCTTCACACAGCCCAAAGCTTCGTCCTTATTCGTCCCACACAGTCGAATAACTTGTTGAGTTCACACAGAGCTCGGTTTTACACGAGGTAAAAGGTTAGGTAACTGTAAGAACAAGCTGACTTTGAATATCAAGATCTGATGATAGCTGTTCTTGATGTTTAAGCACTGTATATCTCTTTTGTTTTAACTTGCGATATGCTTTGGAGATATGTTTGCTCAGATGATAACTTGATAGCTTTGAGAGTTATGTTGATTCGTAATTGGTAACTGATCTTCAATGTCTTCAAGGATATATATAGCCTCTGAAGAAATTATCCGTTGAGATGTCCGTTTGAATAAGATTTCCTTCAACGGGAATATGACATGATCCGGATTTCGTGGGATTCTGAAGATTCGAAGATCGACAAGATTTAAATACTTTATCCTTGAGTATTTAAATACTTCTTTGTTCAACGGAACTTGACTTGTGTTCTTTCTTGTCCTTTTGTGAACTGTATGGAAGGTGACTGTATTTAGGATGTCGAGACAGTTTCCATACTTGATCTTTTTACAAGTCTTCTTGCTGTACTGACGAGCTTCACTTATGCTGATTCGAGGCAGGTCTTCGATACATGATAAATCCTTGAATCCTCGATACAGTTTTCCTTTATTGTATTTGGCATATATGTCAAAACCTTCTCAATAACAAATAACAATCGATACAGGGATCAGGTATCCCGGCTGAATCGATACAGGGTGTTTGTTTTTCCTAACAATTTCCCCCTTTTTGACAATTTGCCAAGACTTAACTTAAACTCTTCGAGTCTTCTTGATGATGCCAAAACCTTCTTCATGAAGCATTCTTCTTCGATGACTCTTGGCAGATTTCTTGGCCTTTTGTCAATAGGTCTGACTTAGTGACTTAGTCTATAATAATGAACTGCTCGCAGGCATGTTCGATACAGTTTGAGATTTATTACAACTTAAGCCTATGATTGGCGCGCAGGCACAATCTTTACAATGTATTCTATGTTTACAACTGAAACTATGAACTGTTCGTAGACTAGTTCGTACAGCTTAATTTTTCAATCAAGTTTATCTAACTTGAGATTCCTATCAAACAATTTTAAATAATCATACATTAACACAGTAGATTACGAGTTGTAATCTTTCAAGACAAACAAACTATTTTATTGATATTCAAAAAGATTGAGTACAAAGTTTGTGTCGAATAGAAATTACAAAAACAAAAATAATATACATAAATTTCAGATCTTTATCTTTGATCCGCATGCCTCCAAGGTCTCTTTCCTGGCTCATACTCGGTGCCGCGCCACCAGTTTTGAAGTGAATCATTGCCTCGTTCCTGGTAAATTGCTCTTCCTTCATATGAACGATCAAAGGCAAGTATCCAATCCTCTGGATGGGTGACCCGATCTCCTCTTCTATGTTTTGATTTCATTTCGATTTGGAGAGGGAGCTTACCTTCTTCTAGCATCTTCGAAAATTTATCTGCCGCTTCCGCCAATGTTTTATAATTTTTGAAGATGGCGGATTCCCTGATGAGTCTGACAAAATATCTCATCAGTTCATTCTTCCTCCAAAGGCTTCACTTCTTCGGCGGTTGGGTTGCGGTTGGTTGGCGACGTATTTCCGAAGGTCTTTGAACAAGATTTTGCCAAGGGACATTTGGGTCATGGAATTCTCGTCCGGAGCCCGAAATTCTAAAGCTTTGGGGTTGAGGTGCTAGCTTGTTCAATTCGGCAATGCTATCTTGCTCTGGACCTCAAATTCCCTTTCTGTTGCGCCTTATTCTCCTTGCACTTCTCGTGCTTCTTCCCCCTTTTTGGCTTCATCAAGACTTTGCAGGATTTCAAGAGCGGCGTCTGTTTGGTCTCGATGTCGTTTATTCTTTCAACAAGGGAGGAAAGAGTCTGCGACATCTCTTGAATGGATTTGTCATGCGCACGCAGCTGAGAGCTGTTCTCTATCATTGCACAGGCTGTCTTGGCTTCAGCAATTCTTGTCTTTGAAGCTTCCTCCTTCAGCAGTTGCGCTTGTTTATCTTCCATAATCTTCAAGGCTTGCTTGAACACTTCTGGCAAGATGATGAATGCGTCGACAACTCGAGATACTTCGTGTTGAAGAGTTTTCATTTCTTCAACTGCAGAGGTGTGCATCCAGTTCAGTGCCTTTTCTACGGAAGAGAGAGCGTTAACTGCATCTTGGATAAATACAGTCTGAAGGCCAAGAGCTTGCAGGCGCTCTTTGCGTGCAGCAGAGATAGGAGAGTCAGGCTGGGCGAAGTCTTCTGCACCGTTTAACCTTCTTACATTCACGGATGGACGTGAAGTAAGTTGGATATCCTCAGGTTCGTTACCGTCCTCGGATTCCAAGGTTGCAGGGGCGGGAGTAGCTTCTTGTGGAATGGCGACAGTTGGTTCAGAAGCATCCTGTGGCGAAGGTTCTTCGGCAGATGTGGGTGCAGGAGGGACTGAATCCTCCTGTTGCCTTGCAGGAATGGCTTCTTCGCAAATGTGCTGGTGCCTGTTCCAAAATTTCTTGATTTTCCTCGACTGGAGGGACTGATTCCTCCTGGTCGGGAATGTTCTCCGGCTGTGGCGAAGGTGGATTGGCTTGGGTAGATGGCCCTTCGTCTTTTCTGGGTGGAGAGGTGGCTTGAGCTTCAGCCTCTTCACGGCTCATTCTCAGATCTGCTTGAAGAGCATCGTCGTCATCGTCTGAGTCATGGTCGTCGTCGTCTTTTGGATTGATGGGAGAGTCCTCTGACTTCTTCTTTCCTTTTCTTCTGGCGTCGGATTTGTGCAACAGGTGGCTTTCAATGAGATCTTTGCAAGAAGCGTTGTCCCATCGGGCGTGGCCTCAATTTCGGTTGAGTCATTTACTTGAGACAAATCGCTCTTCGTGGCTCCATTCGCTCCAGTTATGCAGTGTCGTACGAGCTAGCCTAAAGCTTTTCCATTGCGTAAATCTTTCGTACGCTGCTCAATTTGTACCGAAAGAAGTGTTTGATTTATAATTGAGTGCGGGAGGGACTTCAATCACGTCTGAGATGCTTTGAGGATTCCAGACAGGTATGGGATCCTGCACGGAAGATGGACTCCTTGCAGGGGATGGTGCCCCGAAGGAAATTGGATCCTGCACGGGTGTGGGATCCCGTAAAGGAGAAGTAGCTTTTGGCTCCAAATGGGCAGCCGACGTGCTAACGTCTTGAATGTTGGCACATGTCTCTAAATCCGTCGTAGCCTCCAAGGGCTCGGGATCTACTGTCGAAGCAGTAGGAGACACCTCTTCCGCAGGGGTTGGGCCCTGGGGTGCTATATCAGTGGGTTGCGCCACGGACGAGACATCCTCGGAGTGTTTGGCTTTGATTTTTGAGAGCCTCTGGAGTCTCTTCTTCGACTTCTCATCAGCAGAGTGCTTCTTGCTGTGAGAACGCTTGCGCTTCTTCTTTGAAGATTCCAATTCAGGACCTTCACGGTTTCGTCTGGGGTTGTCGAAATAGGCATGTGCCTCGGTTCTCGGTTTATTGGCATGCATTGTGCTCGTTATAGGCGAGGGTTTGACGCCTCCTAAATATATCCGTGAGCTGCTTTTCTTGGCATCGGCGGATTTGGACTCCGCACTCGCCGAATGTAGTTTAGCATTAAACCAAATGATTTCTTTTGGGTGGCCGGTTTGCACACCTCTTCTCGAGTCGTTTCAAAATGATTTGGCACCAATTGACCTTTTCACAGTCAAGATAGCTACCATCATTCGAACCTAAGATTCGTGCACATCTCGAACGCACCGGTTCGATTTTCAATGATCCCGAACAATCGTGGAGATAAACGAAATGAAGAAGAAAATTTTTCTTGTGGCACGTGGTTGTCACCATATCAACCACTTTGGACCCGGTAAATAGTCCATAAAACTTGGTAATCAGCTCTTGAGACCCAAACGTCTCAAGTGGTCCATGGTCAAAGCCGTCGGCGGGCACCTGTAGATTTTCTCAAGTAAATCGCTATTGATGCAGACTTGCACTCCTTGGACTGTTGCGGTGATGTCAGCAACATGTCCTCCCTGGGCTAGTGAGAGAAAACGAACGGCAGCGTTGAGGTAGAATTCCTCAACTAGATGAGCGTCGTATTTGTCGGCGATTTTGCTTCCAAAGCGATAGAGTCCTTGTTGTTCAAGACGAGTAATGATATACTCCATCGGTTCAGTGTCGTTGGTTTCCGAGATGATACGCTCGATGATGACTGGTTTCGAGAAGATCCGGCCATCAATGATGCTGGAAGTTTTCTTCAGAACGGGGGATGAAGATTGAGTAGCCATGGATGTTTTCTTAAAACGAAGGTGGAAGAAAACAGTAGAAATTCTCAGTGAATATGCAGAAAATATGTAGGCTGTTTGCTTGAGATCTCTTGTAATTACAGAAAGCGTAAAGAGTCTCTAATGGCAGATACAGTCCTTTTATACTTGGGCGGCGAAATAGGGTTTTGTAGAGTACAAATGGTCAGATTTAAGGGATGGGAACCGGTTTTGAAATCGACGGTCAGGATGGATTTAGTGTAACTGGTACGCTAATCCATTAAAAGGTTTTAAAAATACAGCGGGTCCCACTTCTGACATAGGTTGATTACCCTAAATGCCTAAAACGGCGGTTTAAAAATAATAAATAATTTAAAAACATCGCGGCTTTTGAGATTCAGTTGTCCAGATGTCGTGTAAGGCATTTAATGAACATGACGTTTGACATAAACACAGGGCACGTGGACAAAAATTATTTTAAAAAGGAAATATAATTATATTATATACTGAATCGAAATCCCATAGTATGTGTTGTTCTCCGCGTCGATACAGCGTTCCCCCTTAAAAAGGTACTAATAGGTCTTAAATTCCATACAGCAATATTTGGATTAATGCTGTATTCATGGGTCCTACAGTATTCCCCCTTAATTATTGCACACATCAGCTGTAGGATTCATATGCCTTCGTTCGCTACGATCGTATTGATGATTCCGAGTGTACAGATAATTAATGTTGATATCAGTATTCACGGGTCTTACAAAGATTCCCTCAATTGTTGAGTAAAAGCAAATTTACTTACAGGAGTCCGGCCGCAGATTCCCACTCGTTCTTAGCATGTTGAATCTTGTTGTGTCGAGAGGCTTGGTGAAAATGTCGGCCAATTTGGATGTCTGTATGGACTTTTTCGTGCGAACATCCTTGTTCTCGACATGATTCCCGATGAAATGATGCTTCATG
This sequence comes from Orobanche coerulescens, assembly GCA_033398695.1. Classification (NCBI taxonomy): domain Eukaryota; kingdom Viridiplantae; phylum Streptophyta; class Magnoliopsida; order Lamiales; family Orobanchaceae; genus Orobanche; species Orobanche coerulescens. The sequence goes on from JAWKAU010001020.1 coordinate 12,124, forward strand.
TTGATATGTTTTGTGCGCGAGTGCAAACAGATTGTGCGTGATTGCAATTGCACTCGTGCTATCACACATGATTCGAGTCTCTCTAGCATCGATTCCATAATCGACAGCTTGTTGCCGCATCCAAAGGATCTCGCATACAAAGCTACCAGAAGATAGTACTGATTCACCGTGGAAAGGAGTTAGCCAATTGCTTCTTCTTGAACCAAGAAACGAGTCTAGGTCCGAGAAAGTGACAAGTTCCACTTGTACTCTTCCTATCTAGCTTGCGACCTCCGAGATCCGAGTCGTCAGATCCAACTAAATCGAATCCGCCTTCCTTAGGATACCACACCTGCATTGACTGCCTTTAACGTATTTCGTGATTCGTTTAGTCGTATTGAAGTGTGATTCCTTAGGTGCAACTTGGTATCTCGCACACACTCCAACAAAGAAATCGGATATCGGGCTCATAGCCGTTAGGTACAGGAGCGAACCAATGAGCTTCTGTAGAGTGATTGGTCAAACGGCTTCCGGCTTCATCAAGACTAATTTGCACGGAAGTGCTCATGGGGGTTGGCGAAGATTTGGAAGTGTTCATTCCAAATTTGTTGAGAAGCTCCTTGCCGTATTTCTCTGGTTGATGAATATACCGTAGGCATCCGCTTTATCTGCAAACCTAGGAAATAATCGAGTTCCCCATCATACTCATTTCAAATTTGCTTTGCATGAGATGTGAGAACCTTTGACATAGAGCAAGGTTAGTTGAACCAAAAATAATATCATCAACATAGATTTGTACCATTAGAAGGTCATCACCTTCCTGTATTTTGAACAAGGTTTTATCGACAGCACCTTTCTCAAATCCGTTGTTGGTTAGATACTGGGACAGAGTTTCGTACCAGGCTCTAGGGGCTTGTTTAAGTCCGTACAGCGCTTTCCTTAGCCTGTATACTAGATAGATACCGTCCGTGTTGGCAAACCCTCGTGGCTGTTCAACATAAACTTCTTCTGAAAGCTCTCCATTCAGGAAAGCACTCTTGACGTCCATTTGGTATACGATAAAACTCTTATGGGCGGCAAAGGCTAAAAATATCCTGATGGCTTCTAGTCTCGCTACAGGGGCGAAGGTTTCATCATAGTCGATTCCTTCTTCCTGACAATAGCCTTGTGCTACTAGTCTGGATTTGTTCCTTATGATAAGTCCATTTCCATCCTTTTTGTTTCGAAATACCCATTTGGTTCCTATAACCGATTGGTGTGTCGGTCAGGGTACAAGATACCATACATTGTTTCTTTCGAAACCGTTAAGCTCTTCTTCCATAGATGTTATCCAATGAGAGTTGTTAAGAGCGTCTATGGTCGAAACAGTTCGATCGGGCTAAGAATACAGCGATAGTGCACATATTGAGTCTCCTAAGTTCGGATTGAGATTTCCATTCAGAAACCGTGAGACTTCAAAGATTAGATTCTTCTTGTGCACAAAGTACATTTCCTTGTGTACTGTATTCTACTACGAGAAACACTGCATTAATGTTTCCAATGATCAGCTCTTGCGGGTGATCTCTCAACCATCTTCGGTCGGGTTCTAGTTCGTGGTTCCGCATCAGATCGAAAGTTTCGTGGGTACAACCTTGACATTGTCGCCTTCATCCACATCGATTCTTATACCGGGGTTGATTTCTAAATCAACTACAGTTCAATGGGTGTAGGTGGATCCAAGATAGATAGATGGTGAATGTCCCGAGTGATATTATCTACTCCCGTAGGGTCATGGTGTGGTTCGCGAACACTACATGAATCGATTCTCGATCGTCACCTCCTTTTATTAAGGATTCAAAGCTTTGCCGACGGAGGAGTATCCTACGAATATTCCTTCATCCGATTTTTCATCAAATGTTCTAAGTTGGTCCTTCCCATTGTTCAATACGTAACACCAAAGATCCAAAATGTGAAAATACGAAACTAATGGAGTTTTGTTGTTCCATACCTCGTAGTCGCTTTGTTGTGGTGCTTGTTGACGATACAGCGGTTTTGAGTGTAGCACGTTGTATTGGTTGCTTCACCCCAGAAACGCTGCGGCAATTTGCTTTCGGCAATCATTGTCCTTGTTGCATCTTTCAACGTCTTATTCTTTCGCTCGGCAACACCATTTTGTTGAGGTGTTCGGGCAGCTGAGTATTCGTGCTGTATTCCATTCTCCGAACAATATTGCTCTATAAAGCGGTTAGTAAATTCAGTACCTCTGTCGGAACGAATGCACACGATACTCGATGCTTTTTCATTCTGCAACTTTCTCAGGAGCTCGGGCAGCCTTGATGTTGTTTCCTTCTTCTTGCTAAGAAAGATCGTCCAAGCATACCTGGAATAATCATCAACAACAACCATACAATATTTCTTACCTCCCAAACTTACTGGGTCTACAGGATCGTAGAGATCCATGTGTAGCATTTCCAACACTCTTTGGGTTGAAAGGTAGGATTTGCTCTTCAGGGTTGACTTGATTTGCTTGCCTTTCTGGCATGGTCCGCAGACGCTGTCCTTCTTGAATGACACATCTGGTAAACCTCTTACCATATACTGTCTTGAAAGCTTGTTGATCGTCTTGAAGTTGACGTGAGACATCCTCTTGTGCCATAGCCAGCTAAGATCTGCAGTGCCTTTGGCAACAAAACATGGAATTGAGGAGCTCATAGGCTTCCAGTCAGCAATGTACATATTACCTGATCTGCTTCCTGTAAGCACAACTTCCTTGGTTTGGGTGTTCTTGACTCTACGTCGATCTATATAGAACTTCACCGAGAACTGTTTATCACAGAACTGGCTAATACTAAGTAGATTATACTGTAAGCCTTCAACATATGCAACATCGGTGACTTTGAATTTTCCGACAAGTAGGTTTCCTTTCCCTCTTGTTCTTCCTTTAGATTTATCACCGAAGCGAACTTTCGGACCGCGACCTTCTACAAAATCAGATAGCTTGCTCCTATCTCCGGTCATGTGACGCGAGCATCCACTATCGAAGTACCAGGTATCCTCCTCTAAGATGTCCTGTAACAAAGAAATTAGGTAGATTTAGGTCCCCTTTGATTTTTGGGTCCATATATGTTAGTTCCTTTAGGTACCCAGATTTTCCTGACAGCAATTGGTTTACTGTAGGATGTACTCGGTACAGTATTGCGGTATCTACGGGGGGCATATCCGTAGTTGTTATAATCATGATAATTATTATGCATGTAAAATTCAGGATTATTATTATTATTATTCCAGTACGAGTGCCGTCTAGGAGGTGGAGCCATTTTCCTAGGCCTAACAGCTTGTCTTCTGGGTCTCCAGTTGGATTCCCAATGCTGTTGTTGATACTGAACTGGCATCTGCTGTCTTGAGGGATAACGGGGCTCCTGTATCCAATACCTAGGTGCACTGTACTGAGTGTACTGTTGTGCGGGCCTTTGGTGGTTGGATACCGTCTTCTTTCTGAATCACTGTCGGCTTTGATGATATGCTTGTGTAGCATGCTTTAGATTACGACTTCTGAGTGGTTGTTGGTTCCAGTGTCTCGAATAGTAGAGTTGAGGGGGCGGAATTGCAGCTTTCGGTTTTCTCGGTACAGCAGGTTCCTTTATAGGACTGGGAGTATCTTCCGATTCCGGAATGTGTTCCACACTCTTGACGAACACAGTACTAGTTTTACCTTTATTCGAACATGATCTGTATCCTAAGCCACTTTTATCATGAGCATGTTGCCCAGTGCTCAGAATTTCTTCCATTCTTTTGGATGATTTTTCAAAGGACTTTAGAATGGTCTCAAGTTCAGTTTCTCGCTTCTCGAGAGTTGTGATTTTGGTTTGTAGTAGAACCAAATCATTTGTCTTGCTCTCATTATGGGTTTTAACTGCATTTAGTTCATGAGCAAGTTGATGATTGCTCTCCATGAGTTTTTCAAAATCGACCTTGCTGGTTTCACAATCAAGAGACATATTTTCATAGTTTATTTTCAGCAAGTCATTTTCATCTTTCAGCTCTAGATTTGTTAATTGAAGCTGTATATTCTCAGTTTTTAGAGTCTCATGGGCCTTTTGAATGTTTTTGAATTCATTCATCATATTTTCGAAAGTATGAGATGCATTAAATGGAATAACTGAGGTTGAACTTACCTCATCGTCGTTGTCTTCACCTTCTGGAACATCTTTGGCCATAAAGCACATGTATGCTTTATCATCGAACTCATCGTCAGATGAATCACTCTCAGTGACCACCTGAAGACATTCTGCTGATTTGGATGGTGTGGGGGAGGCTTCTGATTCTCCAATCAGGGCCTTGAGCTTGTCTTTCCAAGCACGTATTCTTTCATCTCGCTCTTGTTGCTCGGCCTCAGGCAATCTTTGGACTTTGGGATGAGGACATTTGTTTGCATAATGGCCTGGTTTCCTGCAGTTATAACACAGATTAGCATCGCCAGATGATGTTTCGGTACTTACCTTGTTGACAGGTTTGGAGTCTTTCCAGACTGTTTGATGAACTTTTTGAACTTATGCATTAGAAGCGCCATTTCATCTTGTGACAGGATGTCGTCGTCGCTGTCAGCGCTCTTGTGACCGGGCTTCGACGAGCTAGGCATGCTGTGTTGATGGTTCGATACAGCAGCGAGAGCTGTGACCTTTGAAGGAGATTCTTCAGCTTTCTCTCTTCTATCAATGTCATACTCAAATTCTTTAAGGTCAGAGAAGAGATCAAAAGTGGATATTTCATTAAGATTACATGATACACGCATAGCTGTTGTCTTAATGTCCCATCGGGCTGGGAGAGATCTGAAAATTTTTAAGTTATTCTCCTTTTGGGTGTAAATCTTGCCCAACGCTTCAAGTTCACCAACAATACCAGTAAATCTGAGGTCAAGTTCCTCAAGTGTTTCTGTTGGTTTCATTTCAAAAGATTCGAATTGCTGAGTAAGTTTTGAAATTTTGTTTTCTTTTGAGAGCGCAGTTCCCTCACAAATTAACTTGAGTTTATCCCAGATTTCTTTGGCTGTTTTGCAGCTCTTTACCTTTGAGAACGTGCCTTTGTCAAGAGTGACAAATAACGCGTTCTTAGCCACGCTGTCTAGATTGGCTCGCTTCCTTTCATCGGTTGTCCATTGCTCGCGTTCCTTCTCGAGCATTTCAGCATGGGCTTGGCCCTCAATCCTTGCGGCTGGATTGACCTTCATGATCTTGATCGGACCATCCTGTATAACAAAAATCATCTCTTCGTGCATTGCTGCAAGATGAGCTTCCATTCTAATTCTCCAGTAATCAAATTCGTTAATAGAGAACATAGGGACTTTGTTAATCATAGAATTATCCATACTGATAATATAGGAATGAAAGAGACTGTTTTGAAAATAAGTGATTTGAATCTGATTCGGTTAAAAGAAATACGACTGATTCTTTTTAGAATCAACCGCTCCGATACCACTTGTTGGCCACTTAAGTATACTAGATACAGTTTGGAAAATCGTTTAAACAACAAACTGTATGGAATCTAAATCTGAGTGCGTAGTGGAAGTCTTGGATACAGTTAGTTGCCGTGGATACAGCAACAGAGTATTTGGTGTATACTTAATATATCACAATAATTTCAAACAGTAACAGCTTAAGGTAAATGAAACTATATTTTATGTGGTTCGAGGTAAACCCCTCTACGTCCACCGGTCCTCCACACAGAGTAAAAGTTTATTATATAATTCTGCGTACACAACTACGTAATTATAAACAAACCTATCCTTGTATCGTTCACAGATTGATACAAAGAATATCACTTTCAACCGTTCACACAGTTGGTTAAAGCTTCCTTCTTGACTAGCTTCTTCACACACGGTTCAAGCTTCGTCCTTATTCGTCCCACAGTCGAATAACTTGTTGAGTTCACACAGAGCTCGGTTTTTACACAGAGGTAAAAGGTTAGGTAACCGTGTAAGAACAATGACTTTGAATATCAAGATCTGATGATAGCTGTTCTTGATGTTTAAGCACTGTATATCTCTTTTGTTTTAACTTGCGATATGCTTTGGAGATATGTTTGCTCAGATGATAACTTGATAGCTTTGAGAGTTATGTTGATTCGTAATTGGTAACTGATCTTCAATGTCTTCAAGGATATATATAGCCTCTGAAGAAAGTATCCGTTGAGATGTCCGTTTGAATAAGATTTCCTTCAACGGGAATATGACATGATCCGGTTCGCGGGATTACAAGATCGAAGGCGCGATATTTAAATACTTTATCCTTGAGTATTTAAATACTTCTTTGTTCAACGGAACTTGACTTGTGTTCTTTCTTGTCCTTTTGTGAACTGTATGGAATGTGACTGTATTTAGGATGTCGAGACAGTTTCCATACTTGATCTTTTTACAAGTCTTCTTGCTTTGTCTTGTGAGCTTCACTTATCTTTGATTCGAGGCAGGTCTTCGATACATGATAAATCCTTGAATCCTCGATACAGTTTTCCTTTACTGTATTTGGCATATATGTCAAAACCTTCTCAATAACAAATAACAATCGATATAGGGATCGGGTATCCCGGCTGAATCGATACAGGGTGTTTGTTTTTCCTAACAACCTTAAATCCAAATTCCAAGGAACTTCATGAGCCTAGTTCTCTAGGAACCTCATGAACCTTTTATCCGAATTCTAAGGAACTTCATGAACCTAGTCCTCTAGAAACCTCATGAACTTTAAGTCCAACTCTAATGGAACTTTGTGAGCCTAGTCCCATAGAAACCTCATGAACATTAAATCAAAATTTAGAGGAACTTCATGAGCCCAGTCCTATAGGAACCTCATGAACTTTTAATCCAAATCCAATGGAACTTCATGAGCCTAGTCCTCTAAGAACCTCATGAACCTTAAATCTACATCCAATGAAACTTCATGAGCCTAGTCCTCTTGGAATCTCATAAACCTTTAATCCAAATCCAAAGGAACTTCATTAGCCTGGTCCTCTAGGAACCTCATGAACCGTAATTCCAAATCCAAAGGAACTTCATGAGTCTAGTCCCCTTGGAACCTCATGAACCTTTAAATCTGAATCCAATGCAACTTCATGAGCCTAGTCATCTATTAACCTAATGAACCTTAAATCCAAATCCAAAGGAACTTCATGAGCATAGTCCTCGAGGGACCTCATGTACCTTAAATCCAAATCCAATAGAACTTCATGAGCTTAGTCCTCCAGAAACCTCATGAACCTTTAATCTGAATTCAAAGAAACTTCAAGATCCTAATCTTATAAGGACCTCATGAACCTTAAATTCAAATCCAATAGAACTTCATGAGCCTAGTCCTCTAGGAACCTCATGAACCTTAAATCCTAATATAATGGGACTTCATGAGCCTAATCATCTAGGAATCAAATGAACCTTTAATCCAATTCTAAAGGAACTTCATGATCCTAGTCCTCTGGAAACCTCATGAACTTTAAATTCAAATCTAATAGAACTTCGTGAGCCTAGTCTACTAGAAACCTCATGATAAATTCAAATTCAAAGGAACTTCATGAGCCTAATCCTCTAGGAACCTCGTGAACCTTTAATCCAAATCTAAAGAAACTTCATGAGTCTAGTCCTCTAGAAACCTCATGAACTCTAAATCCAAATCCAATGGAACTTCGTGAGCCTAGTCCCCTAGAAACCTCATGAGCCTTAAATCCAAATTCCAAGGAACTTCATGACCCTATTTCTCTAGGAACCTCATGAACTTTTTATCCGAATTCTAAGGAACTTCATGAACCTAGTCCTCTAGAAACATTATTAACTTTAAGTCCAAGTCTAATGGAACTTCGTGAGCCTAGTCCCATAGAAACCTCATGAACATTAAATGTAACGCCCGGTTTCTTTTTTTTTCGGTACGTTAATTATTTTC
>JAWKAU010001021.1:0-20000 GCA_033398695.1 Orobanche coerulescens
CGCTATCGCAGTCCAGAGGCTACTGTCTTGCTTCGTACATGTGCTTACATACGTAATGTCCATGCATTAGCGTACGTAACTTACACTGTCTAGCGTACGCAAGTCCTTGCATTTAGCGTGCGCTAATACCAGTTGACTTGCTACAGTCTACACCTACCACGAAGATACTCGTGACCCCACATGCCGAAAGCACCCAATAAAGCCAAGATTCCCTGTTGACCGATATACAGTTAGCGTGCGCTAATCAACATGCATAGCGTGCGCTAACACTACATTACATCATCCGTTGACTTATCAGAACGTGCGCCGAAAGTGGCCTGGTCCACGCGTAGATTCCTTCCGATCGGACTGCATTAGCGTGCGTTATCTTATATCCGTAGCGTGCGCTAAACCTGCACGATAGCGTGCGCTACTCATGATTATTAGCGTGCGCTAATAATGTTACACTTAGCCATTTTCTGCTATCCTCGTCCAACATCTCGACATACCAAATATGAACATACGGTATACTGAATACATTACTCAACACATTATATCCTCGAATACAATTGTCGACCAATACGACAATTATACCAATACTGACATCTCAGTCCTTCATTTATTTTATCCATACTGTACAGATTCCACGCTGTAAAACATAACTCGGATAAAATAACATTAAACAATAGTAGTAGAAATTTCGGATATTACACGGATGAACCCAAATAAACGCATATTCAATTTTATAAATCCACAAGGAAAAATTATGAAAAAAGATACAAAAAATGGGCCGCCTCAATTTTCCTCCACAACCGGTGTACTACCCTCTATGATAATTATCCAAAAACTGAGTTCTCGCCGTATCATCTCCGATTCGGCTCCGGATGACCTCAAATAAACACGTATTCAATCTTATAAATCCATAGGGACAAATTATGAAAAATATCCAAAAATGGGTCACCTCGATTTTCCTCCATAACTCGTGTACTACCCCCTGTGAGAATTATCCGAAAACCGAGTTCAGCCGTATCAGCTCCGATTCAGGTCCGGATGAACCCAAATAAATGCGTATTCAATTTTATAAATCCATAGGGACAAATTATGAAAAAATATCCAAAAATGGGCCGCTTTAATTTTCCTCCATAACCCGTGTACTATCCTCTATCAGAATTATCCGAAAACTGAGTTCCAACCATATCAGCTCCGATTCCGCTCCGGATGACGTCGAATAAACACGTATTCGATCTTATACACCCATAGGGACAAATTATGAAAAAATACCCAAAAATGGGCCAACTCGATTTTCCTCCATAACTCGTGTACAACCCTATGAGAATTATCCGAAAACCCAGTTCCGGCCATATCAGCTCTGAGTCGGGTCCGGATGAACCCAAATAAATGTATATTCAATTTTATAAATCCACAAGGACAAATTAGGAAAATATATCCAAAAAACGGGCCGTCTAAATTTTCCTCCATAACCTGTGTACTACCCAATATGAGAATTATCTAAAAATCGAGTTCTAGCCGTATCAGCTTCGATTTGGCTCCAGATGACCCCAAATAAACACGGATATAATTTTATAAATCCATAGGGACAAATTATGAAAAAATATCCAAAAATGGGTCACCTCGATTTTCCTCCATAACTCGTGTACTACCCCCTGTGCGAATTATCCGAAAACCGAGTTCAGCCGTATCAGCTCCGATTCAGGTCCGGATGAACCCAAATAAACGCGTATTCAATTTTATAAATCCATAGGGACAAATTATGAAAAAATATCCGAAAATGGGCCGCCTTAATTTTCCTCCATAACCCGTGTACTATCCTCTATAAGAATTATCCGAAAACTGAGTTCCAACCATATCAGCTCCGAATTGGCTCCGGATGACCTCAAATAAACATATATTCGATCTTAAAAATTCATAGGGACAAATTATGAACAAATACCCAAAAATGGGCCACCTCGATTTTCCTCCATAACTCGTGTACTACCCTGTGAGAATTATCCGAAAACCCAGTTCCGGCCATATCAGCTCTGATTCGGGTCCGGATGAACCCAAATAAACGCATATTCAATTTTATAAATCCACAAGGAAAAATTATGAAAAATATCCAAAAAATGGGCCGCCTCAATTTTCCTCCACAACCGGTGTACTACCCCCTATGATAATTATCCGAAAACTGAGTTCTCGCCGTATCAGCTCCGATTCGGCTCCGGATGACCCCAAATAAACACGTATTCAATCTTATAAATCCATAGGGCAAATTATGAAAAAATACCCAAAAATGGGCCACCTCGATTTTCCACCATAACTCGTGTACTACCCTATGAGAATTGTCCGAAAACCTAGTTCCGGCCATATCAGCTCCGATTCGGGTCCGGATGAACCCAAATAAACGCGTATTCAATTTTATAAATCCACAAGGACAAATTAGGAAAATATATCCAAAAAACGGGCCACCTAAATTTTCCTCCATAACCTTTGTACTACCCAATATGAGAATTATCTAAAAACTGAGTTCTAGCCATATCAGCTTCGATTTGGCTCAAGATGACCCCAAATAAACACGAATATAATTTTATAAATCCATAGGGACAAATTATGAAAAAATATCCAAAAATGAGCCACCTAGATTTTCCTCCATAACTCGTGTACTACCACCTATGAGAATTATCTGAAAACCGAGTGCAGCCGTATCAGATCCGATTCAGATCCGGATGAACCCAAATAAACGCGTATTCAATTTTATAAATCCATAGGGACAAATTATGAAAAAATATCCGAAAATGGGCCGCCTTAATTTTCCTCCATAACCCGTGTACTATCCTCTATGAGAATTATTCGAAAACTGAGTTCCAACCATATCAGCTCTGATTCGGCTCCGGATGATCTCAAATAAACATGTATTCGATCTTAAAAATCCATAGGGACAAATTATGAAAAAATACCCAAAAATGGGCCACCTCGATTTTCCTCCATAACTCGTGTACTACCGTGTGAGAATTATCCAAAAACCCGATTCGGTCATATCGGCTCGATTCGGTCCGGATGAACCCAAATAAACGCATATTCAATTTTATAAATCCACAAGGAGAAATTATGAAAAAATATCCAAAAAACGGGCCGCCTAAATTTTCCTCCATAACCTGTGTACTACTCAATATGAGAATTATCTAAAAACCGAGTTCTAGCCGTATCAGCTTTGATTTGGCTTCACATGACCCCAAATAAATGGGATTTAATTTTATAAATTCATAGGGACAAATTATGAAAAATATCTAAAAATGGGCCACCTCAATATTCCTCCATAACTCGTGTACTACCCCCTATGAGAATTATCCGAAAACCGAGTTCCAGCCGTATCAGCTCCGATTCAGGTCCGAATGAACCCAAATAAACGCGTATCCTTAGGGACAAATTATGAAAAGATATCCAAAAAATGGGCCGCCTTATTTTTCCTCCATAACCCGTGTACTACCCTCTATGAGAATTATCCAAAAACTGAGTTCCAACCGTATCAGCTCCGATTCGGGTCTGGATGAACCCAAATAAAGGCGTATTCAATTTTATAAACCCACAAGGACAAATTATGAAAAAATATACAAAAAATGGGCCGCCTAATTTTTACTCCATAACCTATGTACTACCCAATATGAGAATAATCTAAAAACCCCAAATAAACGCGGATTTAATTTTATAAATCCACAGGGACAAATTACGAAAAATATCCAAAAATGGTCCACCTCGATTTTCCTCCATAACTCGTGTACTACCCCCTATGAGAATTATCCGAAAATCGAGTTCAGCCGTATCAGCTCCGATTCAGGTCCGGATGAACCCAAATAAATGCGTATTCAATTTTATAAATCCATAGGGACAAATTATGAAAAAATATCCAATAAATGGGCCGCCTTAATTTTCCTCCATAACCCGTGTACTATCCTCTATGAGAATTATCCGAAAACTGAGTTCCAACCATATGAGCTCCGATTCCGCTCTGGATGACCTCGAATAAACACGTATTCGATCTTATACACCCATAGAGACAAATTATGAAAAAATACCCAAAAATGGGCCACCTCGATTTTCCTCCATAACTCGTGTACTACCCTGTGAGAATTATCCGAAAACCCAGTTCCGGCCATATCATCTCTGATTCGGGTCTGGATGAACCCAAATAAACGCATATTTAATTTTATAAATCCACAAGGATAAATTATGAAAAAATATCCAAAAAATGGGCCGTCTAAATTTTCCTGCATAACCTGTGTACTAGTCAATGTGAGAATTATCTAAAAACCGAGTTCTAGTCGTATCAGCTTCGATTTGACTTCACATGACCCCAAATAAACGCGGATTTAATTTTATAAATCCATAGGGACAAATTATGAAAAATATCCAAAAATGGGCCACCTCGATTTTCCTCCATAACTCGTGTATTACCCCTATGAGAATTATTCGAACACTAAGTTCGAGCCGTATCAGCTCCGATTAAGGTCCGGATGAACCCAAATAAACGCGTATTCAATTTTATAAATCCATAAGGACAAATTATGAAAAAATATCCAAAAATGGGCCGCTTTAATTTTCCTCCATAACCCGTGTACTATCCTCTATCAGAATTATCCGAAAACTGAGTTCCAACCATATCAGCTCTGATTCCGCTCCGGATGACCTCGAATAAACACGTATTCGATCTTATACACCCATAGGGACAAATTATGAAAAAATACCCAAAAATGGGCCAACTCGATTTTCCTCCATAACTCGTGTACAACCCTATGAGAATTATCCGAAAACCCAGTTCCGGCCATATCAGCTCTGAGTCGGGTCCGGATGAACCCAAATAAATGTATATTCAATTTTATAAATCCACAAGGACAAATTAGGAAAATATATCCAAAAAACGGGCCGTCTAAATTTTCCTCCATAACCTGTGTACTACCCAATATGAGAATTATCTAAAAATCGAGTTCTAGCCGTATCAGCTTCGATTTGGCTCCAGATGACCCCAAATAAACACGGATATAATTTTATAAATCCATAGGGACAAATTATGAAAAAATATCCAAAAATGGGTCACCTCGATTTTCCTCCATAACTCGTGTACTACCCCCTGTGCGAATTATCCGAAAACCGAGTTCAGCCGTATCAGCTCCGATTCAGGTCCGGATGAACCCAAATAAACGCGTATTCAATTTTATAAATCCATAGGGACAAATTATGAAAAAATATCCGAAAATGGGCCGCCTTAATTTTCCTCCATAACCCGTGTACTATCCTCTATAAGAATTATCCGAAAACTGAGTTCCAACCATATCAGCTCCGAATTGGCTCCGGATGACCTCAAATAAACATATATTCGATCTTAAAAATTCATAGGGACAAATTATGAACAAATACCCAAAAATGGGCCACCTCGATTTTCCTCCATAACTCGTGTACTACCCTGTGAGAATTATCCGAAAACCCAGTTCCGGCCATATCAGCTCTGATTCGGGTCCGGATGAACCCAAATAAACGCATATTCAATTTTATAAATCCACAAGGAAAAATTATGAAAAATATCCAAAAAATGGGCCGCCTCAATTTTCCTCCACAACCGGTGTACTACCCCCTATGATAATTATCCGAAAACTGAGTTCTCGCCGTATCAGCTCCGATTCGGCTCCGGATGACCCCAAATAAACACGTATTCAATCTTATAAATCCATAGGGCAAATTATGAAAAAATACCCAAAAATGGGCCACCTCGATTTTCCTCCATAACTCGTGTACTACCCTGTGAGAATTATCCGAAAACCCAGTTCCGGCCATATCATCTCTGATTCGGGTCTGGATGAACCCAAATAAACGCATATTTAATTTTATAAATCCACAAGGATAAATTATGAAAAAATATCCAAAAAATGGGCCGTCTAAATTTTCCTGCATAACCTGTGTACTAGTCAATGTGAGAATTATCTAAAAACCGAGTTCTAGTCGTATCAGCTTCGATTTGACTTCACATGACCCCAAATAAACGCGGATTTAATTTTATAAATCCATAGGGACAAATTATGAAAAATATCCAAAAATGGGCCACCTCGATTTTCCTCCATAACTCGTGTATTACCCCTATGAGAATTATTCGAACACTAAGTTCGAGCCGTATCAGCTCCGATTAAGGTCCGGATGAACCCAAATAAACGCGTATTCAATTTTATAAATCCATAAGGACAAATTATGAAAAAATATCCAAAAATGGGCCGCTTTAATTTTCCTCCATAACCCGTGTACTATCCTCTATCAGAATTATCCGAAAACTGAGTTCCAACCATATCAGCTCGATTCCGCTCCGGATGACCTCGAATAAACACGTATTCGATCTTATACACCCATAGGGACAAATTATGAAAAAATACCCAAAAATGGGCCAACTCGATTTTCCTCCATAACTCGTGTACAACCCTATGAGAATTATCCGAAAACCCAGTTCCGGCCATATCAGCTCTGAGTCGGGTCCGGATGAACCCAAATAAATGTATATTCAATTTTATAAATCCACAAGGACAAATTAGGAAAATATATCCAAAAAACGGGCCGTCTAAATTTTCCTCCATAACCTGTGTACTACCCAATATGAGAATTATCTAAAAATCGAGTTCTAGCCGTATCAGCTTCGATTTGGCTCCAGATGACCCCAAATAAACACGGATATAATTTTATAAATCCATAGGGACAAATTATGAAAAAATATCCAAAAATGGGTCACCTCGATTTTCCTCCATAACTCGTGTACTACCCCCTGTGCGAATTATCCGAAAACCGAGTTCACCAGATTACCCGATTCAGTCCTGGATGAACCCAAATAAACGCGTATTCAATTTTATAAATCCATAGGGACAAATTATGAAAAAATATCCGAAAATGGGCCGCCTTAATTTTCCTCCATAACCCGTGTACTATCCTCTATAAGAATTATCCGAAAACTGAGTTCCAACCATATCAGCTCCGAATTGGCTCCGGATGACCTCAAATAAACATATATTCGATCTTAAAAATTCATAGGGACAAATTATGAAAAAATACCCAAAAATGGGCCACCTCGATTTTCCTCCATAACTCGTGTACTACCCTGTGAGAATTATCCGAAAACCCAGTTCCGGCCATATCAGCTCTGATTCGGGTCCGGATGAACCCATATAAACGCATATTCAATTTTATAAATCCACAAGGAAAAATTATGAAAAAATATCCAAAAAATGGGCCGCCTCAATTTTCCTCCACAACCGGTGTACTACCCCCTATGATAATTATCCGAAAACTGAGTTCTCGCCGTATCAGCTCCGATTCGGCTCCGGATGACCTCAAATAAACACGTATTCAATCTTATAAATCCATAGGGCAAATTATGAAAAAATACCCAAAAATGGGCCTCCTCGATTTTCCACCATAACTCGTGTACTACCCTATGAGAATTGTCCGAAAACCTAGTTCCGGCCATATCAGCTCCGATTCGGGTCCGGATGAACCCAAATAAACGCGTATTCAATTTTATAAATCCACAAGGACAAATTAGGAAAATATATCCAAAAAACGGGCCACCTAAATTTTCCTCCATAACCTTTGTACTACCCAATATGAGAATTATCTAAAAACTGAGTTCTAGCCATATCAGCTTCGATTTGGCTCAAGATGACCCCAAATAAACACGAATATAATTTTATAAATCCATAGGGACAAATTATGAAAAAATATCCAAAAATGAGCCACCTAGATTTTCCTCCATAACTCGTGTACTACCACCTATGAGAATTATCTGAAAACCGAGTTCAGCCGTATCAGATCCGATTCAGATCCGGATGAACCCAAATAAACGCGTATTCAATTTTATAAATCCATAGGGACAAATTATGAAAAAATATCCGAAAATGGGCCGCCTTAATTTTCCTCCATAACCCGTGTACTATCCTCTATAAGAATTATTCGAAAACTGAGTTCCAACCATATCAGCTCTGATTCGGCTCCGGATGATCTCAAATAAACATGTATTCGATCTTAAAAATCCATAGGGACAAATTATGAAAAAATACCCAAAAATGGGCTACCTCGATTTTCCTCCATAACTCGTGTACTACCGTGTGAGAATTATCCAAAAACCCAGTTCCGGTCATATCAGCTCTGATTCGGGTCCGGATGAACCCAAATAAACGCATATTCAATTTTATAAATCCACAAGGAGAAATTATGAAAAAATATCCAAAAAACGGGCCGCCTAAATTTTCCTCCATAACCTGTGTACTACTCAATATGAGAATTATCTAAAAACCGAGTTTTAGCCGTATTCGATTTGGCTTCACATGACCCCAAATAAACGCGGATTTGATTTTATAAATCCATAGGGACAAATTATGAAAAATATCTAAAAATGGGCCACCTCAATATTCCTCCATAACTCGTGTACTACCCCCTATGAGAATTATCCGAAAACCGAGTTCCAGCCGTATCAGCTCCGATTCAGGTCCGAATGAACCCAAATAAACGCGTATCCTTAGGGACAAATTATGAAAAGATATCCAAAAAATGGGCCGCCTTATTTTTCCTCCATAACCCGTGTACTACCCTCTATGAGAATTATCCAAAAACTGAGTTCCAACCGTATCAGCTCCGATTCGGGTCTGGATGAACCCAAATAAAGGCGTATTCAATTTTATAAACCCACAAGGACAAATTATGAAAAAATATACAAAAAATGGGCCGCCTAATTTTTACTCCATAACCTATGTACTACCCAATATGAGAATAATCTAAAAACCCCAAATAAACGCGGATTTAATTTTATAAATCCACAGGGACAAATTACGAAAAATATCCAAAAATGGTCCACCTCGATTTTCCTCCATAACTCGTGTACTACCCCCTATGAGAATTATCCGAAAACCGAGTTCAGCCGTATCAGCTCCGATTCAGGTCCGGATGAACCCAAATAAATGCGTATTCAATTTTATAAATCCATAGGGACAAATTATGAAAAAAATATCCAATAAATGGGCCGCCTTAATTTTTCTCCATAACCCGTGTACTATCCTCTATGAGAATTATCCGAAAACTGAGTTCCAACCATATGAGCTCCGATTCCGCTCCGGATGACCTCGAATAAACACGTATTCGATCTTATACACCCATAGAGACAAATTATGAAAAAATACCCAAAAATGGGCCACCTCGATTTTCCTCCATAACTCGTGTACTACCCTGTGAGAATTATCCGAAAACCCAGTTCCGGCCATATCATCTCTGATTCGGGTCTGGATGAACCCAAATAAACGCATATTTAATTTTATAAATCCACAAGGATAAATTATGAAAAAATATCCAAAAAATGGGCCGTCTAAATTTTCCTCCATAACCTGTGTACTAGTCAATGTGAGAATTATCTAAAAACCGAGTTCTAGCCGTATCAGCTTCGATTTGACTTCACATGACCCCAAATAAACGCGGATTTAATTTTATAAATCCATAGGGACAAATTATGAAAAATATCCAAAAATGGGCCACCTCGATTTTCCTCCATAACTCGTGTATTACCCCTATGAGAATTATTCGAACACTAAGTTCCAGCCGTATCAGCTCCGATTCAGGTCCGGATGAACCCAAATAAACGCGTATTCAATTTTATAAATCCATAAGGACAAATTATGAAAAGATATCCAAAAAATGGGCCGCCTTATTTTTCCTCCATAACCCGTGTACTACCCTCTATGAGAATTATCAGAAAACTGAGTTGCAACCGTATCAGCTCCGATTCGGCTCCGGATGAGCTCAAATAAACACGTATTCAATCTTATAAATGCATAGGGACAAATTACGAAAAAATACACAAAAATAGGCCACCTCGATTTTCCACCATAACTTGTGTACTACCCTATGAGAATTATCCGAAAACCCAGTTCCGGTCATATCAGCTCCGATTTCCGGATGAACCCAAATAAACGCGTATTCAATTTTGTAAATCTACAAGGACAAATTATGAAAAAAATATCCAAAAACAGACCGCCTAAATTTTCCTGCATAACCTGTGTACTACCCAATATGAGAATTATCTAAAAATCGAGTTCTAGCCGTATCAGCTTCGATTTGGCTTCAAATGACCCCAAATAAACGCGGATTTAATTTTATAAATCCATAAGGACAAATTATGAAAAAATATCCAAATATGGGCCACCTCGATTTTCCTCCATAACTCGTGTACTACCCCCTATGAGAATTATCCGAAAACCAAGTTCCAGCTGTATGAGCTCCGATTCAGGTCTGGATGAACTTAAATAAACGTGTATTCAGTTTTATAAATCCATAGGGACAAATTATGAAAAAATATCCAAAAAATGGGCTGCCTCAATTTTCCTCCACAACCGGTGTACTACCCTCTATGATAATTATCCGAAAACTGAGTTCTAGCCATATCAGCTCCGATTCGGCTCCGGATGACCTCAAATAAACACGTATTCAATCGTATAAATCCATAGGGACAAATTATGAAAAAAATACCCAAAAATGGGCCGCCTCGATTTTCCACCATAACTCGTGTACTACCCTATGAGAATTATCCGAAAACCCAGTTCCGGCCATATCAGCTCCGATTCGGGTCCGGATGAACCCAAATAAATGTATATTCAATTTTATAAATCCACAAGGACAAATTAGGAAAATATATCCAAAAAACGGGCCACCTAGATTTTCCTCCATAACCTGTGTACTACCCAATATGAGAATTATCTAAAAATCGAGTTCTAGCCGTATCAGCTTCGATTTGGCTCCAGATGACCCCAAATAAACACGGATATAATTTTATAAATCCATAGGGACAAATTATGAAAAAATATCCAAAAATGAGCCACCTAGATTTTCCTCCATAACTCGTGTACTACCACCTATGAGAATTATCTGAAAACCGAGTTCAGCCGTATCAGCTCCGATTCAGATCCGGATGAACCCAAATAAACGCGTATTCAATTTTATAAATCCATAGGGACAAATTATGAAAAAATATCCGAAAATGGGCCGCCTTAATTTTCCTCCATAACCCGTGTACTATCCTCTATAAGAATTATCCGAAAACTGAGTTCCAATCATATCAGCTCTGATTCGGCTCCGGATGACCTCAAATAAACATGTATTCGATCTTAAAAATCCATAGGGACAAATTATGAAAAAATACCCAAAAATGGGCCACCTCGATTTTCCTCCATAACTCGTGTACTACCCTGTGAGAATTATCCGAAAACCCAGTTCCGGTCATATCAGCTCTGATTCGGGTCCGGATGAACCCAAATAAACGCATATTCAATTTTATAAATCTACAAGGAGAAATTATGAAAAAATATCCAAAAAACGGCCTGCCTAAATTTTCCTCCATAACCTGTGTACTACTCAATATGAGAATTATCTAAAAACCGAGTTCTAGCCGTATCAGCTTTGATTTGGCTTCACATGACCCCAAATAAACGCGGATTTAATTTTATAAATCCATAGGGACAAATTATGAAAAATATCTAAAAATGGGCCACCTCAATATTCCTCCATAACTCGTGTACTACGCCCTATGAGAATGATCCGAAAACCGAGTTCCAGCCGTATCAGCTACGATTCAGGTCCGAATGAACCCAAATAAAGGCGTATCCTTAGGGACAAATTATGAAAAGATATCCAAAAAATGGGCCGCCTTATTTTTCCTCCATAACCCGTGTACTACCCTCTATGAGAATTATCCAAAAACTAAGTTCCAACCGTATCAGCTCCGATTCGGGTCTCCATGAACCCAAATAAAGGCGTATTCAATTTTATAAACCCACAAGGACAAATTATGAAAAAATATACAAAAAATGGGCCGCCTAATTTTTACTCCATAACCTGTGTACTACCCAATATTAGAATAATCTAAAACCCCCAAATAAACGCGGATTTAATTTTATAAATCCACAGGGACAAATTATGAAAAATATCCAAAAATGGTCCACTTCGATTTTCCTCCATAACTCGTGTACTACCCCCTATGAGAATTATCCTAAAACCGAGTTCAGCCGTATAAGCTCCGATTTAGGTCCGGATGAACCCAAATAAATGCGTATTCAATTTTATAAATCCATAGGGACAAATTATGAAAAAAATATCGAAAAAATGGGCCGCCTTAATTTTCCTCCATAACCCGTGTACTATCCTCTATGAGAATTATCCGAAAACTGAGTTCCAACCATATGAGCTCCGATTCCGCTCCGGATGACCTCGAATAAACATGTATTCGATCTTATACACCCATAGGGACAAATTATGAAAAAAATACCCAAAAATGGGCCACCTCGATTTTCCTCCATAACTCGTGTACTACCCTGTGAGAATTATCCGAAAACCCAGTTCCGGCCATATCATCTCTGATTCGGGTCCGGATGAACCCAAATAAATGCATATTTAATTTTATAAATCCACAAGGATAAATTATGAAAATATATCCAAAAAACGGGCTGTCTAAATTTTCCTCCATAACCTGTGTACTACTCAATGTGAGAATTATCTAAAAACTGAGTTCTAGCCGTATCAGCTTCGATTTGGCTTCACATGACCCCAAATAAACGCGGATTTAATTTTATAAATCCATATTGACAAATTATGAAAAATATCCAAAAATGGGCCACCTCGATTTTCCTCCATAACTCGTGTATTACCCCCTATGAGAATTATTCGAAAACCAAGTTCCAGCCATATCAGCTCCGATTCAGGTCCGGATGAACCCAAATAAACGCGTATTCAATTTTATAAATCCATAAGGACAAATTATGAAAAGATATCCAAAAAATGGGCCGCCTTATTTTTCCTCCATAACCTGTGTACTACCCTCTATGAGAATTATCCAAAAACTGAGTTGCAACCGTATCAGCTCCGATTCGGCTCCGGATGACCTCTAATAAACACGTATTCAATCTTATAAATGCATAGGGACAAATTACAAAAAAAATACACAAAAATAGGCCACCTCGATTTTCAACCATAACTTGTGTACGGTATGAGAATTATCCGAAAACCCAGTTCCGGCCATATCAGCTCCGATTCGGTTCCGGATGAACTCAAATAAATGCGTATTCAATTTCGTAAATCCACAAGGACAAATTATGAAAAAAATATCCAAAAACAGACCGCCTAAATTTTCCTCCATAACCTGTGTACTACCCAATATGAGAATTATCTAAAAATCGAGTTCTAGCTGTATCAGCTTCGATTTGGCTTCAAATAACCCCAAATAAACGCGGATTTAATTTTATAAATCCATAAGGACAAATTATGAAAAAATATCCAAAAATGGGCCACCTCGATTTTCCTCCATAACTCGTGTACTACCCCCTATGAGAATTATCCGAAAACCGAGTTCCAGCTGTATCAGCTCCGATTCAGGTCCGGATGAACCCAAATAAACGCGTATTCAGTTTTATAAATCCATATGGACAAATTATGAAAAAATATCCAAAAAATGGGCCGCCTCAATTTTCCTCCACAACCGGTGCTACCCTCTATGATAATTATCCGAAAATTGAGTTCTAGCCGTATGAGCTCCGATTCAGCTCCGGATGACCTCAAATAAACACGTATTCAATCTTATAAATCCATAGGGACAAATTGTGAAAAAATATGGGCCACCTCGATTTTCCACCATAATTCGTGTACTACCCTATGAGAATTGTCCGAAAAACCAATTCCGGCCATATCAGCTCCGATTCGGGTCCGGATGAACCCAAATAAACGCGTATTCAATTTTATAAATCCACAAGGACGAATTAGGAAAATATATCCAAAAAACGGGCCACCTAAATTTTCCTCCATAACCTGTGTACTATCCAATATGAGAATTATCTAAAAACTGAGTTCTAGACATATCAGCTTCGATTTGGCTCCAGATGACCCCAAATAAATGCGGATATAATTTTATAAATCCATAGGGACAAATTATGAAAAATATCCAAAAATGAGCCACCTAGATTTTCCTCCATAACTCGTGTACTACCCCCTAGGAGAATTATCCGAAAACCGAGTTCAGCCTAAATGAGCCACCTAAATAAATGCGTATTCAATTTTATAAATCCATAGGGACAAATTATGAAAAAATATCCGAAAATGGGCCGCCTTAATTTTCCTCCATAACCCGTGTACTGTCCTCTATAAGAATTATCCGAAAACTGAGTTCCAACCATATCAGCTCCGACTCGGCTCCGGATGACCTCAAATAAACATGTATTCGATCTTAAAAATCCATAGGGACAAATTATGAAAAAAATACCCAAAAATGGGCCAACTCGATTTTCCTCCATAACTCGTGTACTACCCTGTGAGAATTATCCCAAAACCCAGTTCCGGCCATATCAGCTCTGATTCGGGTCCGGATGAACCCAAATAAACGCGTATTAAATTTTATAAATCCACAAGGAGAAATTATGAAAAAATATCCAAAAAACGGGCCGCCTAAATTTTCCTCCAGAACCTGTGTACTACTCAATATGAGAATTATCTAAAAACCGAGTTTTAGCCGTATTCGATTTGGCTTCACATGACCCCAAATAAACGCGGATTTGATTTTATAAATCCATAGGGACAAATTATGAAAAATATCTAAAAATGGGCCACCTCAATATTCCTCCATAACTCGTGTACTACCCCCTATGAGAATTATCCGAAAATCGAGTTCCAGCCGTATCAGCTCCGATTCAAGTCCGGATGAACCCAAATAAACGCGTATCCTTAGGGACAAATTATGAAAAGATATCCAAAAAATGGGCCGCCTTATTTTTCCTCCATAACCCGTGTACTACCCTCTATGAGAATTATCCGAAAACTGAGTTCCAACCGTATCAGCTCTGATTCGTGTCTGGATGAACCCAAATAAACGCGTATTCAATTTTATAAACCCACAAGGACAAATTATGAAAAAATATACAAAAAATGGGCCGCCTAATTTTTACTCCATAACCTTTGTACTACCCAATATGAGAATAATTTAAAAACCACAAATAAACGCGGGTTTAATTTTATAAATCCATAGGGGCAAATTATGAAAAATATCCAAAAATGGGCCACCTCGATTTTCCTCCATAACTCGTGTACTACCCCCTATGAGAATTATTTGAAAATCGAGTTCAGCCGTATCAGCTCCGATTCAGGTCCGGATGAACCCAAATAAATGCGTATTCAATTTTATAAATCCATAGAGACAAATTATGAAAAAATATCCAAAAAATGGGCCGCCTTAATTTTCCTCCATAACCCGTGTACTATCCTCTATGAGAATTATCCGAAAACTGAGTTCCAACCATATCAGCTCCGATTCCGCTCCGAATGACCTCAAATAAACACGTATTCGATCTTATACACCCATAGGGACAAATTATGAAAAAATACCCAAAAATGGGCCACATCGATTTTCCTCCATAACTCGTGTACTACCCTGTGAGAATTATCCGAAAACCCAGTTCCGGCCATATCAGCTCTGATTCGGATGCGGATGAACCCAAATAAACGCATATTCAATTTTATAAACCCACAAGGATAAATTATGAAGAAATATCCAAAAAACTGGCCGTCTAAATTTTCCTCCATAACCTGTGTACTACTCAATGTGAGAATTATCTAAAAACCGAGTTCTAGCCGTATCAACTTCGATTTGGCTTCACATGACCCCAAATAAATGCGGATTTAATTTTATAAATCCTTAGGGACAAATTATGAAAAATATCCAAAAATGGGCCACCTCGATTTTCCTCCCTAACTCGTGTATTACCCCCTATGTGAATTATTCGAAAACCAAGTTTCAGCCGTATCAGCTCCGATTCAGGTCCGGATGAACCCAAATAAACGCGTATTCAATTTTATAAATCCATAAGGACAAATTATGAAAAGATATCCAAAAAAT
Source organism: Orobanche coerulescens (assembly GCA_033398695.1). Taxonomy (NCBI): domain Eukaryota; kingdom Viridiplantae; phylum Streptophyta; class Magnoliopsida; order Lamiales; family Orobanchaceae; genus Orobanche; species Orobanche coerulescens. The sequence goes on from JAWKAU010001021.1 coordinate 15,917, forward strand.
GGGCCGCCTTATTTTTCCTCCATAACCCGTGTACTACCCTCTATGAGAATTATCCGAAAACTGAGTTGCAACCGTGTCAGCTCCGATTCGGCTCCGGATGACCTCAAATAAACACGTATTCAATCTTATAAATGCATAGGGACAAATTACGAAAAAAATACACAAAAATAGGCCACCTCGATTTTCCACCATAACTTGTGTATTACCCTATGAGAATTATCCGAAAACCCAGTTCCGGCCATATCAGCTCCGATTCGGTTCCGGATGAACCCAAATAAACGTGTATTCAATTTTGTAAATCCACAAGGACAAATTATGAAAAAAATATCCAAAAACAGACCGCCTAAATTTTGCTCCATAACCTGTGTACTACCCAATATGAGAATTATCTAAAAATCGAGTTCTAGCCGTATCAGCTTCGATTTGGCTTCAAATGACCCCAAATTAACGCGGATTTAATTTTATAAATCCATAAGTACAATTTATGAAAAAAATATCCAAAAATGGGCCACCTCGATTTTCCTCCATAACTCGTGTACTACCCCCCTATGAGAATTATCCGAAACCGAGTTCCACCAGATTACCCGATTCAGGTCCGGATGAACCCAAATAAACGCGTATTCAGTTTTATAAATCCATAGGGACAAATTATGAAAAAATATCCAAAAATGGGCCGCCTCAGTTTTCCTCTACAACCGGTGTACTACCCTCTATGATAATTATCCGAAAACTGAGTTCTAGCCGTATCAGCTCCGATTCGGCTCCGGATGACCTCAAATAAGCACGTATTCAATCTTATAAATCCATAGGGACAAATTATGAAAAAATACCCAAAAATGGGCCGCCTCGATTTTCCACCATAAATCGTCTACTACCCTATGAGAATTCTCCGAAAACCGAGTTCCGGCCATATCAGCTCCGATTTGGGTCCGGATGAACCCAAATAAACGCGTATTCAATTTTATAAATCCACAAGGACAAATTAGGAAAATATATCTAAAAATGGGCCACCTAAATTTTCCTCCATAACCTGTGTACTAACCAATATGATAATTATCTAAAAACTGAGTTCTAGCCATATCAGCTTCGATTTGGCTCCAGATGACCCCAAATAAACGCGGATATAATTTTATAAATCCATAGGGACAAATTATGAAAAAATATCCAAAAATGAGCCACCTAGATTTTCCTCCATAACTCCTGTACTACCCCCTATGAGAATTATCCGAAAACCGAGTTCAGCCGTATCAGCTCCGATTCAGGTCCGGATGAACCCAGATAAATGCGTATTCAATTTTATAAATCCATAGGGACAAATTATGAAAAAATATCCGAAAATGGGCCTCCTTAATTTTCCTCCATAACCCGTGTACTATCCTCTATAAGAATTATCCGAAAACTGAGTTCCAACCATATCAGCTCTGATTCGGCTCCGGATGACCTCAAATAAACATGTATTCGATCTTAAAAATCCATAGGGACAAATTATTAAAAATTACCCAAAAATGGGCCACCTCGGTTTTCCTCCATAACTCGTGTACTACCCTGTGAGAATTATCCGAAAATTGAGTTCCGGCCATATCAGCTCTGATTCGGGTCCGGATGAACCCAAATAAACGCGTATTCAATTTTATAAATCCACAAGGAGAAATTATGAAAAAATATCCAAAAAACGAGCCGCCTAAATTTTCCTCCATAACCTGTGTACTACTCAATATGAGAATTATCTAAAAACCGAGTTTTAGCCGTATTCGATTTGGCTTCACATGACCCCAAATAAACGCGGATTTGATTTTATAAATCCATAGGGACAAATTATGAAAAATATCTAAAAATGGGCCACCTCAATATTCCTCCATAACTCATGTACTACCCCTATGAGAATTATCCGATAACCGAGTTTCAACCGTATCAGCTCCGATTCAGGTCCGGATGAACCCAAATAAACGCGTATCCTTAGGGACAAATTATGAAAAGATATCCAAAAAATGGGCCGCCTTATTTTTCCTCCATAACCCGTGTACTACCCTCTATGAGAATTATCCGAAAACTGAGTTCCAACCATATCAGCTCTGATTCGTGTCTGGATGAACCCAAATAAACGCGTATTCAATTTTAGAAACCCACAAGGACAAATTATGAAAAAATATACAAAAAATGGGCCGCCTAATTTTTACTCCATAACCTTTGTACTACCCAATATGAGAATAATTTAAAAACCACAAATAAACGCGGGTTTAATTTTATAAATCCATAGGGGCAAATTATGAAAAATATCCAAAAATGGGCCACCTCGATTTTCCTCCATAACTCGTGTACTACCCCCTATGAGAATTATCTGAAAATCGAGTTCAGCCGTATCAGCTCCGATTCAGGTCCGGATGAACCCAAATAAATGCGTATTCAATTTTATAAATCCATAGGGACAAATTATGAAAAAATATCCAAAAAATGGGCGGCCTTAATTTTCCTCCATAACCCGTGTACTATCCTCTATGAGAATTATGCGAAAACTGAGTTCCAACCATATCAGCTCCGATTCCGCTCCGGATGACCTCAAATAAACACGTATTCGATCTTATACACCCATAGGGACAAATTATGAAAAAATACCCAAAAATGGGCCACATCGATTTTCCTCCATAACTCATGTACTACCCTGTGAGAATTATCCAAAAACCCAGTTCCGGCCATATCAGCTCTGATTCGGGTGCGGATGAACCCAAATAAACGCATATTTAATTTTATAAATCCACAAGGATAAATTATGAAGAAATATCCAAAAAACTGGCCGTCTAAATTTTGCTCCATAACCTGTGTACTACTCAATGTGAGAATTATCTAAAAACCGAGTTCTAGCCGTATCAGCTTCGATTTGGCTTCACATGACCCCAAATAAATGCGGATTTAATTTTATAAATCCTTAGGGACAAATTATGAAAAATATCCAAAAATGGGCCACCTCGATTTTCCTCCATAACTCGTGTATTACCCCCTATGAGAATTATTTGAAAACCAAGTTTCAGCCGTATCAGCTCCGATTCAGGTCCGGATGAACCCAAATAAATGCGTATTCAATTTTATAAATCCATAAGGACAAATTATGAAAAGATATCCAAAAAATGGGCCGCCTTATTTTTCCTCCATAACCCGTGTACTACCCTCTATGAGAATTATCCGAAAACTGAGTTGCAACTGTGTCAGCTCCGATTCGGCTCCGGATGACCTCAAATAAACACGTATTCAATCTTATAAATGCATAGGGACAAATTACGAAAAAAATACACAAAAATAGGCCACCTCGATTTTCCACCATAACTTGTGTATTACCCTATGAGAATTATCCGAAAACCCAATTCCGGCCATATCAGCTCCGATTTGGTTCCGGATGAACCCAAATAAACGTGTATTCAATTTTGTAAATCCACAAGGACAAATTATGAAAAAAATATCCAAAAACAGACCGCCTAAATTTTCCTCCATAACCTGTGTACTACCCAATATGAGAATTATCTAAAAATCGAGTTCTAGCCATATCAGCTTCGATTTGGCTTCAAATGACCCCAAATAAACGCGGATTTAATTTTATAAATCCTTAAGTACAATTTATGAAAAAAATATCCAAAAATGGGCCACCTCGATTTTCCTCCATAACTCGTGTACTACCCCCCTATGAGAATTATCCGAAAACCGAGTTCCAGCTGTATCAACTCCGATTCAGGTCCGGATGAACCCAAATAAACGCGTATTTAGTTTTATAAATCCATAGGGACAAATTATGAAAAAATATCCAAAAATGGGCCGCCTCAATTTTCCTCTACAACCGGTGTACTACCCTCTATGATAATTATCCGAAAACTGAGTTCTAGCCGTATCAGCTCCGATTCGGCTCCGGATGACCTCAAATAAGCACGTATTCAATCTTATAAATCCATAGGGACAAATTATGAAAAAATACCCAAAAATGGGCTGCCTCGATTTTCCACCATAAATCGTCTACTACCCTATGAGAATTCTCCGAAAACCGAGTTCCGGCCATATCAGCTCCGATTCGGGTCCGGATGAACCCAAATAAACGCGTATT
>JAWKAU010001022.1:0-20000 GCA_033398695.1 Orobanche coerulescens
ATCGAATTAGACCTATAATTCGATAAGGTGATTTCTTCCCAAGACCTATTGAGAATCAATCGGATTAATACACGAAAACGCGTCGAATAAAAATCAAGTTTCGGTAAAAATCATTTACCAATGATAGAAACACAAAGTGTATTCTTTGACATTCAAATTCATAATACATATATCATTACAAGACTTATCAAAGCCTATTTATAGGAAAAAAACTAACTCTACCTATAACAATAAAAAAACAATTCAAAGATTATAAAATCTTTGAATAATCAAAACAAATCAACATAAAATACAAAAAGGGAACACAAATCAAATAAAAGGGAGACACAATCCCTCAAATAAGTAAAGAAAGAAAAAGAGGACAAAAATACACAAAAGTGTATAAAATATGGGGTTGCCGGCAGGGACTCAACCGTGTCCCGTGGCACGGCCGCGGCGCAGTCGATAGGCGCCGGCAGGGACTCGACACGGGCGCGGCGCTGACAAGGACGTCGGCAGTGACTCGACCGTGTCCGCTTGACACGGTCGCGGCGTGACAGGGACATCCGACATTGACTCGTCCGACAGTGACTCGGCGCGATAGGGACGTTCGGCGTGGACTCGATCGTGTCCTGGAACACGGTCGGGCGTCTGGGCAGTGGGCTTCGGTAGTTGTGGGCGAGTAGGACTCGACCGTGTCTCCTGGCACGGTCGGGTTCGGCTGACAGCGACCTTGGCTATTCCGGACGAGCATGACTCGACCGTTCCGGACGACACGGCCGAGTTGGGTCGGCAATGCTCGGCATTTTCCGGCAGGCGTGACTTTTTCCGACAGGCTGGATATTTTCCGACCGGTTGGACATTTTCCGGCAGGTTGGACATTCTTTTTACGTCTTATGTCCGTTTTCTTGCCAAAAAATGTTGTCGTACGTGCATGACGCATTGTAAGGCCATTCACGTCGATCCTTGCTTCGTTTTCTTTATTTGGACTAGTCAATTCCGTATCAGTATCAGCAAGGCATAACGTCTAGACAATGCATCCGCCACAACATTTCTCTTGCCATCCTTGTACTTTGATGAAAAGTGGAACGATTGCAAGAATTCCACCCATTTAGCATGTCTCGGACTCAACTTTTGTTGACCGTTAATATATTTTAAAGACTCATGATCCGAATGTAGGATGAAATGTTTCGGCCGAAGGTAATGGCTCCAATGATCAAGAGCTCTCACAATGGCATAGAACTCCTTGTCATAAGTACAATAGTTGAGTCGAGCCCACCTAATTTCTCCGAGAAATATGCAATTGGTCGTCTCCCTTGGATGAGGACCGCCCCAATACCCACTCCACTTGCGTCATATTCTACCTCGAATGGTTGTGAAAAGTCGGGTAACGCCAAGATAGGTGCCTCACACATTTTCACCTTCAATTTTTCAAATGCCCCTTGGGCAGCCCCGTTCCACACAAATGGCCCTTTTTTAAGCATTCCGTTATTGGACTAGAAATGGTACTAAAGTCTCGTATGAACCTCCGATAAAATGAAGCAAGTTCGTGAAAGGATCGGACTTCCGTGATGGTTTTGGGAGTAGGCCAAGATTTAATTGCCTCGATCTTGGCTTGATCAACCGACACTCCTTCTTTAGAAACGATGTAGCCAAGAAAGGTTACACTCTCGACTAAAAACGAACACTTCTCCTTTTTCCCATAAAGTTTTTGACCACTAAGGATCTCGAAGACTTTCCTCAAGTGCCCGGTATGCTCTTGCAATGATGATACGGAATTTAATAGTCCGAATAAAGAAACCGAAGAAAGAATCGACGTTAAAGGCCTTACAACGCGCCGTGCACGTGCGACTACATTTTTAGGCGAGAAAACGGACACAAGCCGGAAAATGACACAACCTGCCGGAAAATGTCACAACCTGCCGGAAAATGTCACAACCTGCCGGAAAATGTCACCTCGCCGAAAATGCCGAGCATCACCGGAAAATTCACCATCGGAAAAATCACCTCCGAATCGCCGAGCATCGCCGGCCGACTGGACCGTGTCGTCCGACACGGCCGTGCCACACTCGCCCGAAACGCATAAGTCATCGCCACGGGACTCGGCCGTGTTGTGCAGCACGGTCGATTCGAACTATACCGATAAGCGTAACCTACTGCCAGACGGCCCGACCGTGTTCCAGGACACGATCGGACCCACGCCGAACGTCCTTGTCAGCTCCGCGCCCGTGCCGGTCACTGTCAGACGAGACCCTGTCGGATGTCCCTGTCGCGCCGCGACCGTGTCAAGCAGACACGGTCGAGTCACTGCCGACAGCGCCGCGCCCGTGCCGAGTGTCCTTGTCGCGCCGCGGCCGTGTCCGCGACACTAGATCCCGCCTAAGATTTCACCTTTTTTTGTATTTTCTTTTGTGTGTTTGTCTTTGCCTTGTTTTTTACTCATTTTAGGGATTGTGTTTCCCCTAAAATTAGGATTGTTGTTCCTTTTATGTTTTATTTTGATTATTCAAAGATTTTATAAATCTTTGAATTATTTTCTCTTATTATAGGAAGACTTGAAGTCTCCTATATATAGGCTTGTGTAAGCATTGTAATATAATGTATTATGAATGTTGAATGAGAAAGAAAACACTTTGTGTTTCTATCATTGGTAAATGATTTTTACCGAAACTTGATTTTTATTCGACGCGTTTTCGAGTATTAATCCGATTGATTCTCAATAGGTCTTGAGAAGAAATCACCTTATCGAGTTATAGGTCTAATTCGATAAACCTTTGTTCTTGATCGTTCAAGTCTTCTTGTTCGATATTTTTATTGTTATATCCGATATTTCATCCATATTCATACACTCGAATTACCATATTCATAAAAGACTTCCGCTACGATATTCCTACATATACTCCGACCGATACGCATCCGCCTCTCCCCGGATAACCTTTGTTCTTGATCGTTCAAGTCTTCTTGTTCGATATTTTTATTGTTATATCCGATATTTCATCCATATTCATACACTCGAATTACCATATTCATAAAAGACTTCCGCTACGATATTCCTACATATACTCCGACCGATACGCATCCGCCTCTCCCCGGATAATTCGTATCATAAGTGGTATCGGAGCCCAGGGTCATCTCCTTGGGCGATTTATTCAACGATTTTTTTTTTTGTTGAGATTAGCGCAGTCGGAAGAAAACAAAGTTTCCCGTGGATTCGACCGTTGGATCGTCACGAAATTTTGACAAAGGAAAGCCAACTCACTGAACTACAGTCTGAACGGTGGAGATCAGATTCTTTGATCATCTTCTTGGTTCATTCTTCACGGATTTCTTGGCAAATTTTCTGTCCGATTTCTTATCAAGAACTATCTCTTGATTCTTGTTATGGATTTCTCCGAGCTCGATTTCTTGATGAAACTCTGTGACGCACTAAACGGCTTACCGGAGCAACGTATGCAAGAAAGACGTAGAGACGATGCCAACGATATTGATTTCTTGGCCAAATTCCGCAAAGATACCTAATTTCACGGAGATAGTAATCCGGATGCGTGCATAGATTGGCTCCATGCTTGTGAGGAGCACTCGGACTTCAAGGCTGCCCGATCAACCGCCGCCACTGGTGACAAAGCGCCTCCGCGTAGCGCCGCCTTCCGGTGGCAAAATTGAAACAAATTCCGTTCACAACAACGTAAGCCTAAAATTACAGATTAGCAAAAATTCAGAAAATATTTCAAGCGAAGGTTCAAAGCCACATCTTACCACCAGTCGTTGTTTCCCCACCACCAATCCTTCGACGCCCCGCCGCCAACCTTTGATCAAAGATTTTTTTTCATCGAAGAATTTCCAGCGAATTTTTTTTTTGACGAAGACGATGTCCCTACCACCATTTTTAATGAAGTAGACAAGACAGAGTTTTCAACGGAGCAATTCAACGAAGAAGATGAGTTGAGCCGTGTCTCCCTAGTCGACGAACCTGGATCTTGCTACTTTGAACATGGGTCAGTTGGTTATGTTGGCCAAATTGACCAAAACGGACCAAATTATTTTAATGATGAGGAGCCTTTTAGTGTCATGGAAATTGGGCCGGATTACGAAGGGCCACCGGTCTTTGATGCGGAACCAGTTGACGAAGAGGAGTCCGTAATAAATCATGTGTTTTCTATTTTTGATGGTGAACCCGATATGGAATTATCAGTGTTTCCAATTCTGGAGGAGGAACCCGATGTGGAGTTAACCGTGCGTCCCATTTCAGATATCCACTCATGTCATGATATCGGTATTATCTGGTGGAGTAATTATTATTATTTTATTAATAATGATAGTTATTTTGTTGGTGATTCTCGAGGGGGCCCCACTACCTATCGTCTCAAGATTTTGGGCCATGTACGTACTGCGGACATTTTCGAGATCAAGTACTTAGAAGCTTTAATTAATTATCTTGACGACGAAGGAAGTTCGGAATTGAGGACAATTCCCTTTAAAGGGGGAGGGGATGATACGGAATTTAATAGTCCGAATAAAGAAACCGAAGCAAGAATCGACGTTAAAGGCCTTACAACGCGCCGTGCACGTGCGACTACATTTTTAGGCGAAAACGGACACAAGCCGGAAAATGACACAACCTGCCGGAAAATGTCACAACCTGCCGGAAAATGTCACAACCTGCCGGAAAATGTCACCCTGCCGGAAAATGCCGAGCACTGCCGGAAAATTCACCACCGGCCGGAAAAATCACCTCCTGCCGGAACTGGCCGAGCACTGCCGGCCGGACCCGACCGTGTCGTCCGACACGGCCCGTGCCGCACTCGTCCAGAAACGTACAAGTCACTGCCCACAGGACTCGACCGTGTTGTGCAGCACGGTTGAGTCGAACTATACCGGATAAGCGAACCCTCGCGACGGCCCGGCCGTGTTCCGAGACACGATCGGACCCACGCCGAACGCCCTTGTCGCGCCGCGCCGCCGGTCATCATTGGACGAGTCCCTGCCGGATGTCCTGTCAGCGCCGCGGCCGTGTCAGAACACGGTCGAGTCATCGCCAAACAGCCGCCCGCCGTCCGAGTGTCCTTATCGCGCCATGGCCGTGACGACACGGCAGAGTCTGTAGGAAGATTTCACCTTTTTGTATTTTCTTTTGTGTGTTTGTCTTTGCCTTGTTTTTTACTCATTTTAGGGATTGTGTTTCTAAAATTAGGATTGTTGTTCCTTTTATGTTTTATTTTGATTATTCAAAGATTTTATAAATCTTTGAATTATTTTCTCTTATTATAGGAAGACTTGAAGTCTCCTATATATAGGCTTGTGCAAGCATTGTAATATAATGTATTATGAATGTTGAATGAGAAAGAAAACACTTTGTGTTTCTATCATTGGTAAATGATTTTTACCGAAACTTGATTTTTATTCGACGCGTTTTCGAGTATTAATCCGATTGATTCTCAATAGGTCTTGAGAAGAAATCACCTTATCGAGTTATAGGTCTAATTCGATAAACCTTTGTTCTTGATCGTTCAAGTCTTCTTGTTCGATATTTTTATTGTTATATCCGATATTTCATCCATATTCATACACTCGAATTACCATATTCATAAAAGACTTCCGCTACGATATTCCTACATATACTCCGACCGATACGCATCCGCCTCTCCCCGGATAACCTTTGTTCTTGATCGTTCAAGTCTTCTTGTTCGATATTTTTATTGTTATATCCGATATTTCATCCATATTCATACACTCGAATTACCATATTCATAAAAGACTTCCGCTACGATATTCCTACATATACTCCGACCGATACGCATCCGCCTCTCCCCGGATAATTCGTATCATAAGTGGTATCGGAGCCCAGGGTCATCTCCTTGGGCGATTTATTCAACGATTTTTTTTTTTGTTGAGATTAGCGCAGTCGGAAGAAAACAAAGTTTCCCGTGGATTCGACCGTTGGATCGTCACGAAATTTTGACAAAGGAAAGCCAACTCACTGAACTACAGTCTGAACGGTGGAGATTGGCAATGGGTTCATATCACGATGAGATATTATGTGATGTGATTCCAATGGATGCTTGTCACGTACTTTTGGGACGCCCTTGGTTATTTGATAAGGATGTTTTACATCGGGGAAGGAGCAACGAATACGAGTTGCGAGATAAGGGAAAGAAGATCGTGTTGAAGCCGATGTCACCCCAAGCTATCCGTTCCATGAGTACCAAACGAGAGGAAAAACCGAACCTCACCATGTTCATTAGCGAAAGGGAAGTTAAACACGCCATGGAGAGTGGTGAGCGTGTTTACATGCTGGTGATAAAGGAGACTCGGGATGATTTCGTGTCGGCGAAAAACGAGGATACAGTGGTCGACTGATACGAACTGATACGAATTCTCCCGGAGAAGTGGATACGTATCGTTCGGAGTGTGCATAAGAATATCGTAGCAGAAGTCTTTTTATGAGTATGGGATTTTTGGATGTATTTTGTGGGAGTAATATCGAATATGACGATGAAAATTCGAACAAATGAAAAATGGAAGTAATATCGGAAAAAGTGATAATATCGATCAAGAAGACTTGAACGATCAAGAACAAGGGTTTATCGAATTAGACCTATAATTCGATAATGTGATTTCTTCTCAACACCTATTGAGAATCAATCGGATTAATACTCGAAAACGCGTCGAATAAAAATCAAGTTTCGATGAAAAGCATTCACCAAGAATAGAAAACACAATGTGTATTCTTATACTTCAACATTCATAATAATCTATCCTTACAAATGATAATCAACTCCTACTTATAGGAGGTGAAGTCTTAGTCTAAGGAATAAAACAAAAAAAGAAAACAATTCAAAGATTTATAAAATCTTTGAATAATCAAAACAAATCAACATAAAATACAAAAAGGAACACAAATAAAATAAAAGGGAGACACAATCCCTCAAATAAGTAAAGAAAGAAAAAGAGGACAAAAATACACAAAAGTGTATAAAATTAGGGGCTGCCGGCAGGGACTCGACCGTGTCCCGTGACACGGCCGCGGCGCGGTCGATAGGCGCCGGCAGGGACTCGACACGGGCGCGGCGCTGACAAGGACATCGACAGTGACTCGACCGTGTCCACTTGACACGGCCTCGGCGCGACAGGGACGTCCGACAGTGACTCGTCCGACAGTGACTCGGCGCGATAGGGACGTTCGGCGTGGACTCGATCGTGTCCTAGAATACGGTCGGGCGTCTGGGCAGTGGGTTTTAGTAGTTGTGGGTGAGTAGGACTCGACCGTGTCTCCTGGCATGGTCGGGTTCGGCTGACAGCGACCTTGGCTATTCCGGACGAGCAAGACTCGACCGTGTCGGACGACACGGCCGCGTTCGGTCGGCAGTGCTCGGCATTTTCCGGCAGGCGTGACTTTTTCCGGCAGGTTGGATATTTTCCGGCCGGTTGGACATTTTCCGGCAGGTTGGACATTCCTTTTACGTCTTATGTCCGTTTTCTCGCCTAAAAATGTCGTCGTATGTGCAGGACGCGTCGTAAGGCCATTTACGTCGATCCTTGCTTCATTTTCTTTATTCGGACTAGTCAATTCCGTATCATCCCCTCCCCCTTTAAAGGGAATTGTCCTCAATTCCGAAATCCCTTCGTCATCAAGATAATTCACTAAAGCCTCTACGTATTTTATCTCGAAAATGTCCGCAGTGCGTACATGGCCCAAAATCTTGAGACGATAGGTAGTGGGGGGCCCTCGAGAATCACCAACAAAATAACTATCATTATTAATAAAATAATTATAATTACTCCGCCCTGTAATACCGATATCATGGCATGAGTGGACATCTGAAATGGGACGCACGGTTAATTTCACATCGGGTTCATCTTCCAGAATTGGAAACACTGATAATTCCACATCGGGCTCTCCATCAAGAATGGGAAACACAGTATTTATTACGGATTCCTCTTCATCAACTGGTTCCTCATCAAATGCTGGCGGTCCGTCATAATCTGACCAACTCTCCGTTTCAATATTGTTGGGCTCCTCCAATAATAGCCCGTCACAAAATAATTTACTATCCTTAATTTGGTAATCATCCAAGACAACAAGTCCATTACGAGAAACTGCATTGTTATAAAAATTTGGCCCAAAGCTGTCGTTTTCTTTTAACCGACCAATCTCAGTACCGAGCTCAATTTCCCTCTCACTAGAAAACATGGTTAGATTCGATTTCTCACCTCAGTTAGGGATCATAGATTGAAGTGACATTGGTTTCAACACGATCCTCTTGTCCTTAACCCGCAACTCGTACTCGTTACTTCTTCCTCGATGTAAAACATCTCTATCGAATAGCCATGGTCGTCCCAAGAGTACATGGCATGCATCCATCGGGAGTACATCGCATAATATGTTGTCGACGTACGAACCCATGGTTAAGCCGACCCGTACTTGTTTCGAGACTTTCACTTTACTCCCGTCATCGAGCCAATGTAATGCGTATGGTTTTGGGTGAGTAGTAGTGATGAGTTCGAGCTTCGTCACCATCTCCCTTGATGCTACGTTGGTACAACTTCCTCCATCGATGATCACACTACACCATTTGTTCCCGACTTGACACTTGGTGTGAAAAATTTGATCCCGTTGTTCCGAATCATTTGAAATGGGTTTGACTTGTAAAGTACGAAGAACTAATGTAGTATCATAGTTTGGAGCCTCGTAAGTTTCACATTCTTCTCCCTCGTCTTCCTCCACGTTGAAATTAAATACATCACCTAGTCTTTCTCCTTTGTCCTCGACTAGCAACTCGTCTCGGATTGTGATGGCTTCTCTTAGCGTCACAACTCGTTTGTTAGGACAAGTATTTTGATAGTGACCGAATCGTTGGAATTTAAAACACCTTACTTTGGTTAGGCTCGTTTCCTTCGGTACACCGGGGGTTTTAGAAACCGTAGTAGAGATAGGAGTCGGTATCGTTGTAGTAATTGAACTCGAACCGGTACTTGGATCCTCGAACTTTGATGTAAATTCGGTTTTGGCAAACTTCTCTTTGTTTTGATCTTCTATCTTTATGCATAGTCCACATAAAGTATCGAAATCTTCATATGGATATAACTCCACTGTGTTGGCTATGTTTTTATTTAAGCCACGTAAAAAACGTGACATCTTTTGCTCTTCGTTTTCTTCTAGCTATCCCATCAAGACCAAACTTTCGAATTCTTCAATATATTCACCGACACTTAGTTTGCCTTGCATGAAATCGACAATCTTCCGGTATAAGGTTAACCGGTGTGATGTTGGCACATACCTCTTACGAAGTTTTCTTTTTAATGAATCCCACGAACGGATTTTTGCTTTTTCCTCTCGAGCTCTTCGCGTCTTTACTCCTTCAAACCAAAGAGAAGCACCCTTCCCTAACTTGAGAATTGCACATGTGCAATGTTTCTCGTCGTTAAGGTCTTTGAATTCGAACATGCGTTCAATTTTCCGTTCCCACTCCAAATAGGCTTCGGGATCGGTACCTCCAACGAACTCCAGAAGTTCGTTTACTTTAAACTCGTCTGCATGGTGTATTTGACATGCGTCATCCCCACGTCTTGCTTGCATACGCAGTTCCGGTAGACCGCTTAGTGCATCCCGGAGTTTCATCAAGAAATCGGGATCGGAGAAATCCATAACAAGATTTAAGAGATAGTTTTGAACAAAAAAAATCTTTGAAGAAATCGCCCAAGGAGATGACCTTGGGCTCTGATACCACTTATGATACGAATTCTCCCGGAGAAGTGGATACGTATCGTTCGGAGTGTGTGTAAGAATATCGTAACGGAAGTCTTTTTATGAGTATGGGGTTTTTGGATGTATTTTGTGGGAGTAATATCGAATATGACGATGAAAATTCGAACAAATGAAAAATGGAAGTAATATCGGAAAAAGTGATAATATCGATCAAGAAGACTTGAACGATCAAGAACAAGGGTTTATCGAATTAGACCTATAATTCGATAAGGTGATTTCTTCTCAAGACCTATTGAGAATCAAACGGATTAATACTCGAAAATGCGTCGAATAAAAATCAAGTTTCGATGAAAAGCATTCACCAAGAATAGAAAACACAATGTGTATTCTTATACTTCAACATTCATAATAATCTATCCTTACAAATAATAATCAACTCCTACTTATAGGAGGTGAAGTCTTAGTCTAAGAAATCAAACAAAAAAAATAAAATAATTCAAAGATTTATAAAATCTTTGAATAATCAAAATAAATCAACATAAAATACAAAAAGGAACACAAATAAAATAAAAGGGAGACACAATTCCTCAAATAAGTAAAGAAAGAAAAAGAGGACAAAAATACACAAAAGTGTGTAAAATATGGGGCTGCCGGCAGGGACTCGACCGTGTCCCGTGACACGGCCGCGGCGCGGTCGACAGGCGCCGGCAGGGACTCGACACGGGCGCGGCGCTGACAAGGACGTCGGTAGTGACTCGACCGTGTCCGCTTGACACGGCTGCGGCGCGACAGGAACGTCCGACAGTGACTCGTCCGACAGTGACTCAGCACGATAGGGACGTTCGGCGTGGACTCGATCGTGTCCTGGAACACGGTCGGGCGTCTCGGCAGTGGGTTTCGGTAGTTGTGGGCGAGTAGGACTCGACCGTGTCTCCTGGCACGGTCGGGTTCGGCTGACAGCGACCTTGGCTATTCCGGACGAGCAAGATCCGACCGTGCCGGACGACAAGGCTGAGTTCGGTCGGCAGTGCTCGGCATTTTCCGGCAGGCGTGACTTTTTCCGGCAGGTTGGATATTTTCCGGCCGGTTGGACATTCTTTTTACGTCTTATGTCCGTTTTCTCGCCTAAAAATGTCGTTGTATGTGCAGGACGCGTCGTAAGGCCATTTACGTCGATCCTTGCTTCGTTTTCTTTATTCGGACTAGTCAATTCCGTATCATCGACTTATTACATGAATTCACGGACGTCTTCCCTGAAGAGTTATCGTCGGGTTTGCCACCAATTCGTGGAATTGAGCATCAAATCGACCTTATACCAGGTGCACCTCTTCCGAATAAAGCTGCCTATAGATGTAACCCCGAGGAAACGAAGGAACTTCAGAAGCAGATTGAAGAACTAATGAGCCACGGGTATGTTCGAGAAAGTTTAAGCCCATGTGCGGTTCCGGTCCTACTTGTTCCTAAGAAGGATGGTTCTTGGAGGATGTGTATCCATAGCCGGGCCGTAAATAACATAACGATCAAGTATCGATTCCCGATACCAAGGCTTAATGATATGTTGGACGAGCTACATGGCTCGGTGGTCTTTTCTAAAATTGATTTGCGAAGTGGCTATCACCAGATTCGTATGCGGGAGGGAGATGATGATACGAATTACGTAGATAAGTGTACGTAAAGCGTATAAAATGCAACGGAAGATTATCAAGTTTTTACAAGTATCAAAGTATCAACAAAGATAAAAGGTGGTGGCCGAAATTATACGGTTTCGGCCGTGAGGTAGGATAGTGTATGGATTTGAATGTGTTTTTATCGAATTAGACCTATAACTCGATAAAGATAATCTCTCCTCAAGACCTATTGAGAATTGATCAAGTTTAATTCGAGACGCGTCGAAATAATAACCAAGATTTTGTTGAACTCGTTCAACGTATATTTCAAGAGAAATACAATGTTATTAATTTTCAAGATGCTTACAAATACAAGGTGAACTACTATATATAGTAGTATACAAAAGATAAGGGAATAAAAAAGACAAGAAAAAACGAAAATACAAGTCTCCATCATAGCATGCTTCGGCCGATTCTTCAATGGTGGGGAGGAGGAGATCTTCAATATCTTGTATAAGATATGAAGACTTTGAGAGGTCCTTTTCAAGATGCTTTGGCCGATTCTTCAAGGGTGGGGAGGAGGAGATCTTCAATATCTTGTATAAGATATGAAGACTTTGAGAGGTCCTTTTTAAGATGCTTTGGCCGAAAATTTCTTCAAAGGTGGGGGAAGGAGATCTTTAATTATTTTGGACAAGATATGAAGATGAAGAAAAAAATGCTAGACAAATCTTTCATGTATCTTGGAGTGATCGGCCGAATCCCCTATGATTTGGGCCGATTCCAACGTTAATTTGTCGCCATGATTACATAACTCCAGTTCCGATTAATAATGTAACTCCAATCCGCGTGTTATTTTCGCCCAAGTATGATGATGCATGGTCATGCAACTTTGTATCGTCGTTGACGTCGATTTTTATTGACTCCTCTTCGATTGGAATAAATGATATCGTATCATTCCCTCCCTCTTTGAAAGGAATTGACCTCAATTCCGAAATGCCATCGTCGTCAGGGTAAGGCGAGAGATCGCCTATGTTGAAAGTTGCGTGTACTCCGTATTCGCCCGGAAGTTCTACTTTGTAAGCGTTGTCGTTCACTTTTCCCACAATTTTGTACGGACCTTCGGCTCTCGGCATTAATTTGTTCTTGCGTTTGTTCGGGAATCGTTCTTTCCTCAAATGTATCCAAACTAAGTCGCCAACATCAAATAGCTTCGCCTTTTTATTTTTGTTCGACTTCCGCTTGTAAATTTCATTTACTTCTTTAATCTGATCTCGTACTTTTTCATGTAACTTCATCATTGACTTGAGTTTTGATTCTGCGTCTTTGTGAACCAATTCGTCGTTCGGCAAGGGAATCAAATCCAGTGGCATGTGTGGGTTTATTCTGTACACTACTTCAAAAGATGAATGGGCCGTGGTGAAGCCGGGTGATCGGTTGTATGCGAATTCCGCATGTGCAAGTTTAACGTCCCAATCTTTTTGTGTTTTATTCACCAATCCTCGCAATAATGCTCCCAAGGTTCGATTAGTCACTTCGGTTTGTCCATCGGTTTGTGGGTGATGTGAAGTACTGAATAGAAGTTGATACGGAATCATTTGACATGAACGAAGAAGACGAAGTAAGGATCGACTTAAATGACCTTACTACACGCCATGCACGGACTACTACGTATTTAGGCGGGAAAACGGACATAAGACTTGGAGTTTCGGTCTCAGCCGTGTCATATAACACGGCCCGTGTCATGCTATGCCGGAAGGTCGACAATCGGTCGGAAAATGGACGAACTGCCGGAAAAACCACCACCTGCCGGAGAAATCACCACCTGCCGGGCCGCCGATCAGCCGACCACCACTGCCGGGCGGCGATCATGCCGACCGAATCCGGCCGTGTCATCCGACACGGCCCGTGCCGAGGTGTCGAGGATAATGAAATCTCGCGCGGCCGAACCCGGCCGTGTCGTCAGGCCACGGCCGTCTTGACACAACCCGACCGTGCCAGGAGACACGGCCGAGTCACACTCTTCCGGATAGTAAAATTCCCGCTGTCCGACCAACCCGACCGTGCCAGGCGACACGGTCGAGTCCTGCCGAACATGTGCGCGCGCACATGCCGCCGCGGCCGTGCCGATCGGCACGGGCCGTGTCCGACAGACCAGCAAATGGCCATTATTGCTGATTTTTTTATTTTTTGTTGTTTTTCCTCCCCTCACATGTCATGATTAGACTTGCATGTTATGTGGGGTGTCTTATATTCATTTTGTTGTGTGATTCCCCCTCTCTTTGATTTGATACCTTTGTATTTTATCTTGTTTTGTTTTTCATTTCAAGATCATGTGATCTTGTTTTATTCCTTAGTTGCTAAGAAGACTACCATGCTATAAGTAGTCTTGTTCATGCTTTCATTATGTATTGTATGTTGAAGAAATAAGAATACACTTGTGTTTTCTTGGTGAATGCTTTTCATCGAAACCTTGGTTATAATTCGACGCGTTTTCGAGTTTTAATCGAATCGATTCTCAATAGGTCTTGAGGAAAGATTATCTTATCAAACTATAGGTCTAGTTTGATAAATCATTCATATTGTTCTTGTTTATGTAAGCCGAATTGCCCTACTTTCGGTTATATCTTACGAGTGTTACACATATTCGAGTGTTGTGAGGATCAATTATATTTCCGCTGCATTCCATACGAGTTTACGTCCACTTTCATACGTAATTCGTATCAGAAGTTTAGTTCCCACTTTTCTCCATAAAGTATTCCAAAAGTAACTCAGGAATTTAGAATCTCGATCCGACACGATAGTTTTTGGAACTCCGTGTAAACGAACTATTTCTCGGAAATATAAGTCCGCCACATTGCTTGCATCATCGGTTTTGTGGCATGCTATAAAATGAGCCATTTTTGAAAAACGGTCGATGACCACCATGATCGAGTCTTTGCCCCATTGAGTACGAGGTAAAGCAACAATAAAATCCATCGAGACATCCTCCCATGGTCGTAAAGGTATTGGCAACGGCATGTATGTACTCGGCTTGAACGAACTTTTCATCATGTGACAAGTGACGCATTTACTCACGATTGTGCTTACGTCACCATACATCTTTGGCCAAAAGAAATGCTCCTTAGCACTTCTATGGTTTTAGCCGAACCGAAATGACAGGCTAGTCCTCCTCCGTGCGCCTCCCGAACTAGTAATTCCCGAATTGTATGCTTCGGCACACATAGTTTATTTCCTTTGAAAATAAAGCCATCCTGTAAAATAAATTCTTCGTACGGGCCTGTTTTACAACGGGTGAAAATTTCTCCGAAATCCAAATCGTCAATGTAATGATCTTTCAAAGTCTCGAACCCCAACAAACGAACATCTAGAATAGAAAGTAAGGCATACCGTCTTGATAGTGCATCCACCACTATATTACTCTTACCGTCTTTGTACTTGGATGAAAAGTGAAAAGATTGCAAAAATTCCACCCATTTTGCATGTCTCGGACTTAGCTTGCTTTGCCCGTTAATGTATTTCAACGACTCGTGATCCGAATGCAACACGAAATGTTTCGAACGTAAATAGTGACTCCAATGATCGAGCGCTCTCACGATAGCATAGAACTCTTTGTCGTAAGTACAATAATTAACTCGAGCACCACTTAACTTTTCCGAAAAATAGGCGATGGGGCGGCCTCCTTGAATAAGTACTGCCCCGATTCCAACTCCACTAGCGTCGCATTCCACCTCAAATGGTTGCGAAAAATCAGGTAACGTTAAAATCGGTGCTTCACATAACTTTTCTTTTAATTTTTCAAAAGCCTTTTGGGCAGCCTCGTTCCATGTAAATGTTCCTTTTTTAAGACACTCCGTGATCGGACTGGAGATGGTACTAAAGTCCCGTATGAATCGTCGGTAAAAAGAAGCGAGGCCATGAAATGATCGTACCTCCGTGATAGTTTTTGGTGTCGGCCAAGACTTGATTGCCGCGATTTTCTCTTGATCCACCGAAACTCCTTCTTTAGAAACGACATAGCCGAGAAAGACAAGACTCTCGACTAGGAAAGTACACTTCTCCCGCTTTCCATAAAGTTTCTATTTCCTTAGAGTTTCAAACATGTGCCACAAGTGTTCAAGATGCTCCTCTAAGGATCGACTGTAGATTAAAATATCGTCTAAGTATACGACAACAAACTTTCCCAAGAAAGGTTTAAGAACCTCATTCATCAATCTCATAAAAGTGCTCGGGGCATTAGTGAGGCGGAATGGCATCACAACCCACTCGTAAAGTCCATTCTTTGTTTTAAATGCCGTCTTCCATTTGTCTCCCTCTCGCATGCGAATTTGATGGTATCCGCTCTGTAAATCAACTTTTGAAAATATAACCGAGCCATGCAACTCGTCTAACATGTCATCTAGTCTCGGGATGGGGAACCGATATTTGATGGTGATGTTATTCACGGCTCTGCTGTCAATGCACATTCGCCATGATCCGTCTTTTTTTGGTACAAGTAGGACTGGAACCGCACACGGACTTAAACTTTCTCGGACATATCCGTGACTCATGAGCTCATCAATTTGACGTTGTAGCTCTTTGGTTTCTTCGGGATTACAACGATACGCCGGTTTGTTCGGTAATGGAGCTCCTGGTATAAGATCAATTTGGTGTTCGATTCTGCGGATAGGTGGTAATCCCACCGGCAAGTCTTCGGGAAAAACATCCGTGAACTCGTGCAACAGTGTATCTATCTATTCTTCGTGTTGTGATTTTGCAGCAAGGTTTCGGGTTTCTTTGATCATCATCAAATAAATACGTTCGCCATCGTCAATGGCATGTTCGACTTCTTTTTCGTTTGCAAACATCGTGAGCTTCGGCCCTTCGACTTTTTTTGAACTCATTGTTCGGATAGCTTGAGGTGACATAGGTTTAAGAACAATTTTTTTACCTTTGTCACGTAACTCATATTCGTTGCTCCTCCCTCAATGTAGTACGTCCCGATCAAATAACCAAGGTCTTCCCAACAATACGTGACATGCGTCCATCGGTAGTACATTGCATGTAATATCATCACCATACGAACCCATGGTGAGTCCGACCTTCACTTGTCTTGATACTTTCACTTTATTTCCATCATCGAGCCAATGGAGTGCATACGGCTTTGGATGAGCCGTAGTGGTTAGTCCGAGCTTCGAAACCATCTCGCTTGATGCCACGTTTGTACAACTTCCACCGTCAATGATCAAGCTACACCATTTTTCTCCGACACGACACTTCGTGTGAAAGATTTGATCTCGTTGTTCTATGTCACTCGGGGCCGCCTTTGTTTGTAACATGCGAAGGACGAGGTTCGTGTCATAGTTCGGGGCATCGTATGCCTCGCAATCTTCTTCTTCTTCGTCGGCTTCCAAGTTAAAGTCGTCTCCAATTCTTTCTTCTTCGGCTAGTAACTCTTCTCGGACGCTATGGCTTCTCGTAACGTCACTATTCTCCGATTTAGACAAGCACTTTGATAGTGTCCAAATCCTTGACATTTGAAACACCGAACTTTAGATAAGCTTGTTCCCTTTGGTGTGATAGGAGTTTTTGGAATGGTAGTAACAGATGGATTTGTCGTGGCAGTTTTTGGAAATGAGCTAGAACTCGTGCCAAAGTTGGTATTTCCGAATTTAGGTGGGAATTCGGGTTTAGAAAATTTTGTCTTGTTTTGAGTTTCCAACTTTATGCAAAGTCCGCACAAAGTATCAAAGTCGGAATAGGGGTAGAGTTCCACGGAATTAGCAATATTTTTATTCGCCTCGTAGGAAACGGGACATCCGTAATTCTTCGCGTTCTTCAAGTTCTCCCATCAAGGATAAGTTTTCAAACTCCTCGATGCATTCCTCTACACTTAGCTTTCCTTGCGTGAGGTCAGAAATTTTTCGATACAAACTCAACTTGTGTGTAGCTGGGACATATCTCTTACGTAGTTTCTTTTTTAGAGAATTCCACGAACGTATCTTTTCCTTACCGGCACGAACTCGTTGTGTCTTCATTCGTTCAAACCCAAGGGAAGCTCCCTTTCCAAGTTTGAGAATCGCGTACTTGCATCGTATCTCGTCATCGAGGTCCTTGAACTCAAACATTCGTTCAATTTTCCTTTCCCACTCCAAATAAGCCTCGGGATCGGTGCCGCTTACGAACTCCGGAAGTTCGCTTGTCTTGTATTCATCAGCATGTCGTGGTGCATGCATGGCGTCGTATCCTCGTCGTGCATGGATTCGGGGCTCCGACAAGCCTCGAAGAACGTCACGCAATTGGGCTACTTCTTCATCGGTGAATGCCATCTTCTTGAATAACGTCGGGAACTGTGAGACAAATGGCTCTGATACCACTTATGATACGAATTACGTAGATAAGTGTACGTAAAGCGTATAAAATGCAACGGAAGATTATCAAGTTTTTACAAGTATCAAAGTATCAAAAAAGATAAAAGGTGGTGGCCGAAATTATACCGTTTCGGCCGTGAGGTAGGATAGTGTATGGATTTGAATGTGTTTTATCGAATTAGACCTATAACTCGATAAAGATAATCTCTCCTCAAGACCTATTGAGAATTGATCAAGTTATAATTCGAGACGCATCGAAATAATAACCAAGATTTTGTTGAACTCGTTCAACATATATTTCAAGAGAAATACAATGTTATTAATTTTCAAGATGCTTACAAATACAAGGTGAACTACTATATATAGTAGTATACAAAAGATAAGGTAATAAAAAAGACAAGAAAAAACGAAAATACAAGTCTCCATCATAGCATGCTTCGGCCGATTCTTCAATGGTGGGGAGGAGGAGATCTTCAATATCTTGTATAAGATATGAAGACTTTGAGAGGTCCTTTTCAAGATGCTTTGGCCGATTCTTCAATGGTGGGGAGGAGGAGATCTTCAATATCTTGTATAAGATATGAAGACTTTGAGAGGTCCTTTTTAAGATGCTTTGGCCGAAAATTTCTTTAAAGGTGGGGGAAGGAGATTTTTAATTATTTTGGACAAGATATGAAGATGAAGAAAAAAAATGCTAGACAAATCTTTCATGTATCTTGGAGTGATCGGCCGAATCCCCTATGATTTGGGCCGATTCTAACGTTAATTTGTCGCCATGTTTACGTAACTCCAGTTCCGATTAATAATGTAACTCCAATCCGCGTGTTCTTTTCGCCCAAGTATGATGATGCATGGTCATGCAACTTTGTATCGTCGTTGACGTCGATTTTTATTGACTCCTCTTTGATTGGAATAAATGATACCGTATCAGATGAATGGAAAACGGCTTTCAAAACTAAGCATGGGCTGTATGAGTGGACCGTCATGCCATTTGGACTTACGAATGCCCCGAGTACTTTCATGCGTTTGATGAACAAAGTACTTAAGGCATTTTTGGGCAGATTTGTCGTTGTTTATTTAGATGATATTTTGGTTTATAGTCGGTCGGTGGAGGAGCATCTCGGACATCTACGAAAAGTATTTAAGACTCTTAGGTCTCAAAGGCTTTATGGAAAGAAAGAAAAGTGTGCGTTTCTCATCGAGAGTATAACTTTTCTTGGCTATGTTGTTTCGAAGGATGGAGTGTCGGTCGATCAGGGTAAAATTGAAGCTATTAAGTCGTGCCCTACTCCTAAAACCGTAACTGAAGTTAGATCATTCCACGGTCTTGCCTCTTTTTATCGGAGGTTTATTCGAGATTTCAGCACCATAACAAGTCTGATAATTGAGTGTTTGAAGAAGGGTCCGTTTGTGCGGAGCAGGGCTGCCCAAGGGGCATTTGAAAAATTGAAGGCAAGGTTATGTGAAGCACCTATATTGGCGCTACCCGATTTTGCACAGCCGTTCGAAGTGGAGTGTGATGCTAGTGGAGTTGGTATTGGGGCAGTCCTCATTCAAGGCAGGCAGCCTATTGCGTACGTTTCGGAGAAGTTAGGTGGGGCTCGACTCAACTATTGTACTTACAACAAGGAGTTCTATGCCATAGTGAGAGCTCTTGATCATTGGAGTCATTACCTTCGGCCAAAACATTTTATTCTGCATTCGGACCATGAATCTTTAAAGTATATTAATGGGCAGCAGAAGTTGAGTCCCAGACATGCGAAGTGGGTGGAATTCTTGCAATCATTTCACTTTTCATTGAAGTATAAGGACGGTAAGAGCAATATAGTGGCTGATGCGCTGTCTAGGAGATATGCTTTAATCTCTACCCTTAACGTTCGATTGCTTGGATTCGATACAGTGAAAGAATATTATGACAGTGATCGGATTTTGGCGAAACTTTCGTCCTTTGCAAATCTGGACCAATGGGAGAATTTTCGATACAGGAAGGCTTTATTTTTAAGGGAAATCGTCTTTGTCTACCCAGGCACACGATTCGAGAATTGCTGGTTCGAGAGGCTTACGGAGGAGGTTTGGCTAGCCACTTTGGGTCGGCCAAGACATTAGATGTGCTTAAAGAACATTTTTATTGGCCAAAGATGCAGGGGGATGTCAATAATATAATTAGTAAGTGTGTGACATGTCATATTGCGAAGAGTTCGTTCAAACCAGGAATATACACACCTTTACCGATTCCGGAGAGGCCATGGGAAGATGTCTCGATGGATTTCATTGTTGCTTTGCCGCGAACCCAATGAGGTAAGGATGCGATTATGGTGGTTATCGATCGCTTTTCAAAGATGGCTCATTTTATTTCTT
>JAWKAU010001023.1:0-19857 GCA_033398695.1 Orobanche coerulescens
TTGTTTGACCCTTAGTTTCGGGGACGAAACTCTTTTAAGGGGGGGTGTATGTAATACCCGGTTGTGATTCAGTCATTATCATTCAGTAATTTCATTCGGTGATTGTCACTCAGTGTATTTTCACTCAATTATAATCATTCATCAATCATGTTCATTCACCGTGTTCACCGTTCGGAAAAACTTCGAGTTGTGTATCGTTATTGTTCATTATTTCAACTTTCCTCATATGAGTTCGAATTTGTTAGATCACCATTAATTTTTGGTAACTCCAAAAATTCTAAATCTTTGCAATATTATAGACCATTGAGTTAGCTTTCCAATGGTTCAAACGGTGAGTCAATCGGAGTCCGGACGAGAGAGTTATGGTCGTTTTAGCTCAACCGCTCATTTTTCAGTTATTGGCCGATCACTGCCGAACGAACTCGGCCGTGTCGTCCGAAACGGCCCGTGCCGTACTCGTCCGGAAAATGCCGAAGTCTCTGCCTCAGGACCCGACCGTGTCATCTGGCACGGCCGAGTCGAACTCTTCCGGTTAAGCCAGAAACGACTGCCGACACGCCCGACCGTGTTCCAGGACACGGTCGAGTCATGCCGAGTCGCTGTCGGACGGGTCACTATCGGAAGGCCCTCCGCGCCGCGACCGTGTCAAGCAGGACACGGTCAAGTCCCTATCGGCCATCTGTCGGCCAGCTGTGCGACACGACCGTGCCGATCGGCACGGGCCGTGTCCGGCAGGGTAGTCAACCCCTTTAAATTCATTTTTTTCAGCATTTCAGCCATTTCTCTCCCTTTTCTTCACCTTCAACCGAGAGAGCAAGCTTGAGGGAGGGTTTTCTTCATCAATTATCATTTGAGTGTTTGATTTTCTTCATCTCCTTTCGATGGTGAAGCCCGGATAATCAATCTAACGCGTGTTCTTCGGATTAAAGTACTTGGATCTTCAAGAGGTAATTCCTTCAACACTTTGGACTTCGATTTTGTGTTGAGATATGATGTTTTGGACGTTATAATCATGTTATATGAAGGTATATGTATATGATTATGAGTTTGTATAAGGATTCATTGGATTATTGAGGGATTATTCAAGAACACCTTGAATATCGAGTTGGAATTGGGGATTTTCGACTAATTGTTGTTATAATCACATTTTTGGATATTCATAACGGATTATTGATCGTATTGGAGATGTTTTGTTGGTTTGAAACACTTCTTAGGGATTTTGATATTGGTATATCGAGGTTTGATTGTAAACAATCGGAGTTTGGATACAACGTGTTTGATTTAATGCCTCTATGGACTTGGTTTAGTCGTATCGACGTTTTGAGTTCGTTATATTCGTGTTTGATTCATATATTGAACGGATTGTTGGTAATTGTATTATTTAAGGTTGTTCGAGAGACCGATATCTCAATTAGGACGTTGTTCGTGGAAGGATAATTGTCGCCGGTGTTGTGTAAGTTAATTCTTACTCGGTTAAAAGGATATTCATCCCTTTTGTTGTTGTTCATTCATAATCATAACTCATTCATCATTATATTAACCGTATCAAAACTTGTTGTTGTCAATTAATCACTTCAGTCATAAGGAACGACGGTTCCAATCTTTTCATTGAGCTGTCATTTATTTCATTTCCATTCCACCTCGGTGAGTCATTATTCATTTTCGATGTCACTTTTGTTATATCGTGGCATTCCGGGTCATCTTGGCGTGCGGTTGGTATGTGTAGGATTTTCATGTCGTGCACATTATAGTCGTGTGTTGGTTGGTGGCCTCACATTGGGTGTGCACACGAGATTGATTGTTTCGTGAGGTGATTAGGTACAAGACCACGCGTGTATTCGATCGTTGGTGGCTTGTGCACGGACACTTTTCCATCCCGGGCGGTGTGTGGCGCCAACCCTTTGAGCCGTTCGGTTAGTTGTTGCTTTTAGCATGTTTGATTGCGTATGTTTCGACTGGATATTTCATAACTTGAGATATAATCATGATTGTGTATTTTCAACCCTTGAGGATTGTTGTTCTTTGTAATCGACCCGTCTGGATTTTGTTTTTCAGGTCATGGCAAGGCAAACGCACGGGAATAGCATGTTGATGTCGAGGAGTCCCAATGATACTAGTAGGGGGCCCCGATCTTTCAGTTATTCATGTTATTGTCCTTTATTTTCCGCTGCAGACTTTCATTTGAATACTCCGTTTCATTCAGTGTTGTGTATTTTATCTTCATATAAAATACACTAGTATTCGGTATTGTCCTGGTGTGTTGTAACTAAACTCCTCATCGGAGTAATTATTGTTGTAATGTAGTTCGGTACTACATTTATCTTGTGTAATTCATTCATTTTCATTTGCCTGGTGGGTCCCAGTTGGGGATCTACGGCACTGTAATATCCGCCTAGTTTGGGGCGTTACAGAAAAGAGGTACTCAAATGTAAACGGGTATCCAACGCCTTATGCACCGCCTGCCAGAAGTGCGATACAAAACGGCCGTCACGATCCGAAACAATAGACTTCGGAGTACCGTGAAGTCTCACAATCTGCGCGATAAACACACGAGCTAACTTCTCCGGGCCCCAAGTGTCCTTGATGCCCAGAAAATGTGCCGACTTGGTCAGGCGATCAACAATCACCCATACCATATTCATGCCCGACCTCGATCTCGGCAAACTCGTAACGAAATCCATCGATATATCTTTCCATTTCCATTCCGGAACGGGAAGTGACTGCAATAACCCAGCCGGTCGCTGATGCTCGATTTTGACCTGCTGACAAGTCAAACATCTCGCTACAAACTGTGCGACCTCATCCTTCATATCATTCCACCAGAAATTTCTTCTCAGGTCCTTGTACATCTTACTCGAACCAGGATGAACGGAATACGGTGTAACATGGGCCTCCCGTAAGATACTCTGCCTCAACTCTGAGTCGTTCGGCACACAAAGCCGACTCTGGAATCTCAAAATACCATCCTCGTGAATCACAAACCCAGGAGACTTTCCCTTAAGAACGTTCTCTCGGATTTGAGTAATCATCGGATCCTCTGACTGCTTCAGCTTAATTTCATCGATCAAAGATGACGAAATCTCTAAAGCACATAGTTGCCCGACGGCTCCAGGCAATAAGACTTCAACATCTGACTCGATCAAAGCCCTTCGAAGCTCAGACTGAGACGTAAGGATCTCAAGCATTCGCAACGCCACCGGTTTCCGACTCAAGGCGTCAGCCACGACGTTCGCCTTGCCCGGATGATAAAGGATTTCGAGGTCATAATCCTTAATCAACTCTAACCACCTCCTCTGCCTCATATTCAACTCTCGCTGGGTAAATATGTATTTCAGACTTTTATGATCGGTAAAAATCTGACATGCAGAGCCGAAAAGATAGTGACGCCAAATCTTGAGCGCAAAAACGACTGCCGCTAACTCCAAATCATGAGTAGGGTAGTTCAGCTCATACGGCCTCAACTGTATCGACGCAAAGGCAATGGTCTTGCCGTGCTGCATTAATACGCACCCAAGACCCTGACCTGAAGCATCGCTATAAACGGCAAAACCCTCGTTGCCACATGTCAACGCCAAAACCGGGGCTGAAGTCAAACGCTTCTTCAGTTCCTCAAAACTCGACTGCCTCTCGTCATTCCAGATGAACTTCTCGGATTTCTGGAGCAACTGTGTAAGTGGTCGAGCCAGTTTCGAGAAACCCTCGACGAACCTACGGTAGTAGCCAGCCAAACCCAAGAAACTTCGGAGCTCTCTCACGTTTTTGGGCGGTGCCCAATCCAATACCGCCTCGATCTTCTGTGGATCTACACGAACCCCTTTGGCTGAAATCACGTGACCCAAAAACATCACTTCATTCAGCCAGAACTCACATTTCGAGAACTTCGCATAGAGTTGCTCGGCCCTCAAAATGTCTAACACTATCCGCAAATGATGGGCATGCTCTTCCTCATTCCTTGAGTAAATAAGAATATCGTCTATGAAGACGACGACACACTTATCCAGATACTCAATAAAAACTTTGTTCATCAACTGCATGAACACTGCCGGCGCATTAGTTAACCCGAAAGGCATGACTACGAACTCATAATGTCCGTACCTCGTCCGAAAAGCTGTTTTCGGCACATCGGACTCTCTCACCCGGATCTGATAGTACCCCGATTTCAAATCAATTTTCGAGAATACCGCAGCTCCCTGCAACTGGTCGAACAAGTCGTCAATTCTCGGCAAAGGATACTTGTTCTTGATGGTCACCTTGTTTAGTTCGCGATAGTCGATACACAAACGTAGTGAACCATCCTTCTTCCGCAAAAACAGGACCGGTGCGCCCCAAAGAGAGGCGCTCGGTCAAACATACCCCGACTCAAGAAGCTCACTCAACTGCTTCTTCAACTCGGACATCTCTGAAGGTGCCATGCGATAGGGTGACTTCGAAATAGGAGCCGCACCCGGCTCTAACTCTATAGCGAACTCGACCTCACGATCCAGTGGCAATCCCGGTAACTCGTCAGGAAAAACATCAGGAAATTCATTAACGATTGGAATCGACGAAAGCTCGACTCCACCACTCTCCGTCTTCAAGGCGTAGCACCAATAGCCGGTACACCCCTTTCGCAGGAGTCGCATCACCTTCAAGGCGTTAATAACGAGTTTCTGGTTCCCCCTCTTTCGCCCGGCAAAAGAGTGCTCGGTGCCATCATCGGCTAACATGGTGATGATTCTTGTGCGGTAGTTCATTATTGCACCATGCCGCTCGAGCCAATCATCCCCGAGAATTAAGTCCTCACCCTCAATACTCACAACAATAAGATTAGAGGGCCAAGCCCTCTCACAAATAAACACAGAACAGTCTCGAACCTCCTGATCACCAACGATCCTATCACCGCTAGGAAGCTTAACGATGAAGGGCTCACAAGGCGTCAAACGGTCGAGACTCAAACGGCACACACAATCCAGAGATATGAACGAATGCGTAGCACTGGAATCGAAAAGCACTGCAGCGGGATGAGAAAGAATATAAACGGTACACTGCCGCCACGGTAGCCATTGGATCATCGGCTTTCCGCATCTCATAGACACGCGGGTGGGTGAGCCGACCGAAGCTCCCCCTTTAGAGGGCTGACCACGACCTCTCCCGACTAGCACTCGGCGGGGATTGAGGAGCAAACGATCCTCGATTCACACTTGGTTCCCTAGGCGCTGGAATGGAAGCCGGGCACCAAGAATTTTCTCCCTCTCGGCCTGACGGCCTTGTGGCCGGTGCAGCCACTGCCCGGATTACACGTCGGCAAAGGGCTCAAACAAGTACGGTGATGTGGCTGTACGACCACAATTGAAACACTTCACATCACGAAAGGAGCACCGGTAGTTCCACGAGGACCCCCAGTAGGCAATTTGGACCACCACCGGCGGGGAAGTTAGCAGATTGGGATCTCTGATGACCCCCACTCTTGTGGCCTGAAAAGTTCCCAGCGGACTTCTGCTTTTTACTCTCGCGGGCCGCCTCACTCGCCGTCACAGACATATCATAAGCAAGGGCCCTGCTCTGGTAATCTTTCAATGTAGTGCATACGAGCCCCGACATATAGTCCCGAATCGACGACTTCATCCATCTGGAGAAATGGAAAATTTTGTCGCTCTCCTCGACAACTTGGGTCTTCACATAACCCAACTCCTTGTTAAAATCAGCAATAGCTTGAGCTACGGGGATATCCCGCGGTTGAGCCTCATAAAAAGCATGTACCCGAGCACATCGGCGGCCACGGGCAATATTCAGTCTCCATCAACTCTTGAAACTCAGCCCACGAAGCAGCGTGGTCTTTGGGCCCAACGGCCTCCCACCAGTCCGTAGCGTCCCCTGTGAGAAAGTATTGAGCAATATGGACTTTACGGTCCTCGGGACAGTTAGTGGCAACGAAGACCTTAGATATCTCCTTGATCCACCCTTCCCAGCCAATCGGGTCTGAAGCTCCCGAAAACTGAGGAGGATGCATCTTGATAACATCTTGGAGCCAACGATCTGCTCCGCCCCGATTAGCGTGGGCCTGATCCGGGTTCTGAACCGCCTGAGCTATTGCCGCCATTTGGTTCACCATTTGTTGCATAACGGCCGCAATACCAAGATTGGCACGCTCCTGAGAAGAAGCATGGCTATGACGGTCGCCGGTCGCCGGCTCGAAGATCGTGGCGTGGCCGCCCCACCGGCCCCACGTCCCGGCCGCGACCACGACCGCGACCACGACCTCTTCCAGCATCCATACTGGAGTTAAATAAGTAGCAAAAGCCATACGAGGATCAGTACAAGAAAAGAACAATTACAAGTCGGGAATCAAGGGTACGATACGAGGAATTAATGAACAGAGGAAGGAAAACTTACGGACACTGGTAGTACCGGAATCATGGCAGCGTGACGATGATGTGCAAAACAAAACACCACAAGACCCAATAAACCGACAAGCCTAGGTATCCATAAACCTAGAGCTCCGATACCATTTTCTGTAACACCCTCAAGATATTCGAGGTATATTACAGCGCCGTGAATCCCTATATGGGACCCACCAGGCTGAACAACATCATACTCATCGACTCACATAAACGACAGAACAATACCATGTCATAAAGACGCAAAACAGAATAATCCACCCGGTTCAACCGGTCAATATAACATCATCATCCAACACAACATAACAAGCAACAATACAATCCGAACGAACAAGAACCCTTGAGTACTCGAGTACAACTACTAGTTCAAAAACCACAAAAGATGAAAAGGTAAAAGACACTAAAACGTCACTCGTGCACAATCATCACGCACGGCCATCATCCGTGTACTGGTCCAGCGCCCGCTCGTCTCGATGAACCTGACCTGAAATTCATAAAACGAATTTCCCCAAGACGGGTCCCCAGAGGGGTTAGCCATTACGCTAGTACAAGTAACCAGATGAACAACTTACATCTTACACATATAGTAAATGCATGCAATAAAGAAAACCGTTCGAAAGCACTCATTTCCGGAAATGCCAATATCAAATCACATTTGTAAAATTCACCACAATTAACCGTCGATCCACACCTCCGTGGACCCCTACCGAGACCCTGTCGGATCTAACCCGTAGTGGTTAAAAGCAAAGCTCGTCGATCCACACCTCCGTGGACCCCTACCGAGACCCCGTCGGATCTAACCCGTAGTGAGCATACACACACACACAAGTCTCATGCAATACTTCTAGAAATATTACCTTTGAAGATTCAAGTACTAAGATCCGAAGAACACGCGTTAGATTGATTATCCGAGCCTCACAACCGAAGGAAGATGATGAAAATCGACTCGCGAATGAAGAATGCTTGAGAGTTCTTCCCCCCCTTAGCTCTCTCTCTCTCTCTCGCACAGGTGAAATGAAGGAGGAAATGGTCGATTTCGTCTAATAAAGACGAAGTTGCACGGTTGACCGCTTTGTGTGCCGCGGCACAGCCGAAGTGTGCCGCGGCACAGGCCAAAAATTACTCCCAGGTTTCGGCATTGTGCCGCGGCACCCGGTACAGTTGGGTTTTGGTCGCAGAAGACACACGAGTGTGCCGCGGCACCGGATGTGTGTGCTGCGGCACACAGTACAGTTTGTTCGACCAACAACTGAAGGAATTTGTGTGCCGCGGCACGCATATCTTGTGCCGCGGCCCACACCCCCTTTTGGGTTCCAAAATGATAAAAATGATCCGGAAAGAGAATAAAACGATAGGAACCAATATTTGGGAACCAACAACACGAAATGGATCCATGGCAACCCCGAAACGGCGGTTCCGCACAACAATAACGAGAATACAGTTCAACAGTTTGACAGGAAGGACACGCTGAAAAATACACGAGGGTCACTACGATCGAGAAATACACCAAAACGGTGTTGACTACGAACAGATGTTGACTGCCCGGATCTAACCAGTTGGGGATCTACGGCACTGTAATATCCGCCTAGTTTGGGGTGTTACAGAAAAGAGGTACTCAAATGTAAACGGGTACCCAACGCCTTATGCACCGCCTGCCAGAAGTGCGATACAAAACGGCCGTCACGATCCGAAACAATAGACTTCGGAGTACCGTGAAGTCTCACAATCTTCGCGATAAACACACGAGCTAACTTCTCTGGGCCCCAAGTGTCCTTGATGCCCAGAAAATGTGCCGACTTGGTCAGGCGATCAACAATCACCCATACCATATTCATGCCCGACCTCGATCTCGGCAAACTCGTAACGAAATCCATCGATATATCTTCCCATTTCCATTCCGGAGCGAAGTGATCGCAATAACCCGGTCGCTGATGCTCGATTTTGACCTGCTGACAAGTCAAACATCTCGCTACAAACTGTGCGACCTCATCCTTCATATCATTCCACCAGAAATTTCTTCTCAGGTCCTTGTACATCTTACTCGAACCAGGATGAACGGAATAGGGTGTAACATGGGCCTCCCGTAAGATACTCTGCCTCAACTCTGAGTCGTTCGGCACACAAAGCCGACTCTGGAATCTCAAAATACCATCCTCGTGAATCACAAACCCAGGAGACTTTCCCTTAAGAACGTTCTCTCGGATTTGAGTAATCATCGGATCCTCTGACTGCTTCAGCTTAATTTCATCGATCAAAGATGACGAAATCTCTAAAGCACATAGTTGTCCGACGGCTCCAGGCAATAAGACTTCAACATCTGACTCGATCAAAGCCCTTCGAAGCTCAGACTGAAACGTAAGGATCTCAAGCATTCGCAACGCCACCGGTTTCCGACTCAAGGCGTCATCCACGACGTTCGCCTTGCCCGGATGATAAAGGATTTCGAGGTCATAATCTTTAATCAACTCTAACCACCTCCTCTGCCTCATATTCAACTCTCGTTGGGTAAATATGTATTTCAGACTTTTATGATCGGTAAAAATCTGACATGCAGAGCCGAAAAGATAGTGACGCCAAATCTTGAGCGCAAAAACGACTGCCGCTAACTCCAAATCATGAGTAGGGTAGTTCAGCTCATACGGCCTCAACTGTCTCGATACAAAGGCAATGGTCTTGCCGTGCTGCATTAATTTGCACCCAAGACCCTGACCTGAAGCATCGCTATAAACGGCAAAACCCTCGTTGCCACATGTCAACGCCAAAACCGGGGCTGAAGTCAAACGCTTCTTCAGTTCCTCAAAACTCGACTGCCTCTCGTCATTCCAGATGAACTTCTCGGATTTCTGGAGCAACTGTGTAAGTGGTCGAGCCAGTTTCGATAAACCCTCGACGAACCTACGGTAGTAGCCAGCCAAACCCAAGAAACTTCGGAGCTCTCTCACGTTTTTGGGCGGTGCCCAATCCAATACCGCCTCGATCTTCTGTGGATCTACACGAACCCCTTTGGCTGAAATCACGTGACCCAAAAACATCACTTCATTCAGCCAGAACTCACATTTCGAGAACTTCGCATAGAGTTGCTCGGCCCTCAAAATGTCTAACATTATCCGCAAATGATGGGCATGCTCTTCCTCATTCCTTGAGTAAATAAGAATATCGTCTATGAAGACGACGACACACTTATCCAGATACTCGATAAAAACTTTGTTCATCAACTGCATGAACACTGCCGGCGCATTAGTTAACCCGAAAGGCATGACTACGAACTCATAATGTCCGTACCTCATCCGAAAAGCTTTTTTCGGCACATCGGACTCTCTCACCCGGAGCTGATAGTACCCCGATTTCAAATCAATTTTCGAGAATACCGCAGCTCCCTGCAACTGGTCGAACAAGTCGTCAATTCTCGGCAAAGGATACTTGTTCTTGATGGTCACCTTGTTTAGTTCGCGATAGTCGATACACAAACGTAGTGAACCATCCTTCTTCCGCACAAACAGGACCGGTGCGCCCCAAGGAGAGGCGCTCGGTCGAACATACCCCGACTCAAGAAGCTCACTCAACTGCTTCTTCAACTCGGACATCTCTGAAGGTGCCATGCGATAGGGTGCCTTCGAAATAGGAGCCGCACCCGGCTCTAACTCTATAGCGAACTCGACCTCACGATCCAGTGGCAATCCCGGTAACTCGTCAGGAAAAACATCAGGAAATTCATTAACGATTGGAATCGACGAAAGCTCGACTCCACCACTCTCCGTCTTCAAGGCGTAGCACCAATAGCCGGTACACCCCTTTCGCAGGAGTCTCATCACCTTCAAGGCGTTAATAACGAGTTTCTGGTTCCCCCTCTTTCGCCCGGCAAAAGAGTGCTCGGTGCCATCATCGGCTAACATGGTGATGATTCTTGTGCGGTAGTTCATGATTGCACCATGCCGCTCGAGCCAATCATCCCCGAGAATTAAGTCCTCACCCTCAATACTCAAAACAATAAGATTAGAGGGCCAAGCCCTCTCACAAATAAACACAGAACAGTCTCGAACCTCCTGATCACCAACGATCCTATCACTGCTAGGAAGCTTAACGATAAAGGGCTCACAAGGCGTCAAACGGTCGAGACTCAAACGGCGCACACAATCCAGAGATATGAACGAATGCGTAGCACCGGAATCGAAAAGCACACTGACAGGATGAGAAAGAATATAAACGGTACCTGTCGCCACGGTAGCCGCTGGATCATCGGCTTTCCGCATCTCATAGACACGCGGGTGGGCTGAGCCGACACTGGAAGCTCCCCCTTTAGAGGGCTGACCACGACCTCTCCCCCGACTAGCACTCGGCGGGGATTGAGGAGCAAACGATCCCTGATTCACACTTGGTTCCCTAGGCGCTGGAATGGAAGCCCGGGCACCAAGAATTTTCTCCCTCTCAGCACAGAAAGCAGCCTTGTGGCCCGGCTGGCCACACTGATTACACGTCAGCAAAGGGCTCAAACAAGTACGACTGATGTGGCCTGTACGACCACAATTGAAACACTTCACATCACGAAAAGGAGCACTGGTAGTTCCACGAGGACCCCAGTAGAGCTGGACCACCACCGGCGGGGAAGTTAGCAGATTGGGATCTCTGCTGACCCCCACTCTTGTGGCCTGAAAAGTTCCCAGCGGACTTCTGCTTTTTACTCTCGCGGGCCGCCTCACTCGCCGTCACAGACATATCATAAGCAAGGGCCCTGCTCTGGTAATCTTTCAATGTAGTGCATACGAGCCCCGACATATAGTCCCAAATCGACGACTTCATCCATCTGGAGAAATGGAAAATTTTGTCGCTCTCCTCGACAACTTGGGTCTTCACATAACCCAACTCCTTGTAAAAATCAGCAATAGCTTGAGCTACGGGGATATCCCGCGGTTGAGCCTCATAAAAAGCATGTACCCGAGCCTGTCTGACTGGCCACGGGCAATATTCAGTCTCCATCAACTCTTGAAACTCATCCCACGAAGCAGCGTGGTCTTTGGGCCCAACGGCCTCCCACCAGTCCGTAGCGTCCCCTGTGAGAAAGTATTGAGCAATAGGGACTTTACGGTCCTCGGGACAGTTAGTGGCAACGAAGACCTTAGATATCTCCTTGATCCACCCTTCCCAGCCAATCGGGTCTGAAGCTCCCGAAAACTGAGGAGGATGCATCTTGATAACATCTTGGAGCCAACGATCTGCTCCGCCCCGATTAGCGTGGGCCTGATCCGGGTTCAACACTTTGAGCTATTGCCGCCATTTGGTTCACCATTTGTTGCATAACGGCCGCAATACCAAGATTGGCACGCTCGAGAAGAAGCATGGCTATGGCCGGTCGCGATCTGCGGCTCCGAAGATCGTGGCGTGGCCGCCACCGCCGCCCCACGTCCCGGCGCGTCCACGACCACGACCGCGACCACGACCTCTTCGGCATCCATACCGGAGTTAAATAAGTAGCAAAAGCCATACGAGGATCGATACAAGAAAAGAACAATTACAAGTCGGGAATCAAAGTGCGATACGAGGAATTAATGAGCAGAGGAAGGAAAACTTACGGACCTTTGGTAGTACCGGAATCATGGCAACGTGACGATGATGTGCAAAACAAAACACCACAAGACCCAATAAACCGACAAGCCTAGGTATCCATAAACCTAGAGCTCCGATACCATTTTCTGTAACACCCTCAAGATATTCGAGGTATATTACAGCGCCGTGAATCCTTATATGGGACCCACCAGGCTGAAAAACATCATACTCATCGACTCACATAAGCAGCGAGAACAATACCATGTCATAAAGGCCAAAGCAGAATAATCCACCCAGTTCAACCTGTCAATATAACATCATCATCCAACACAACATAACAAGCAACAATACAATCCGAACGAACAAGAACCCTTGAGTACTCGAGTACAACTACTAGTTCAAAAACCACAAAAGATGAAAAGGTAAAAGACACTAAAACGTCACTCATGCACAATCATCACGCACGGCCATCATCCGTGTATCGGTCAGCGCCTTGCTCGTCTCGATGAACGACTGAAATTCATAAAAGCGAATTTCCCCAAGACGGGTCCCAGAGGGTTAGCCATTACGCTAGTACAAGTAACCGGATGAAGAACTTACATCTTACACATATAGTAAATGCATGCAATAAAGAAAAGCTGTTAAGCACTCATTTAGGAAATGCCAATATCAAATCACATTTGTAAAATTCACCACAATTAACCGTCGATCCACACCTCCGTGGACCCCTACCGAGACCCCGTCGGATCTAACCCGTAGTGGTTAAAAGCAAAGCTCGTCGATCCACACCTCCGTGGACCCCTACCGAGACCCCGTCGGATCTAACCCGTAGTGAGCATACACACACACACAAGTCTCATGCAATACTACTACGTTAAGATTGTAAGTTCATAAGGATACTTGCCTCGATTAATAGACGGTGACACGAACGGAACGGAAGAATCAAGCACGACCATGAGGAACCGACGAATGAACCTAACGATTCGAATAACACAATCACAACCAACTCTAGACGGTTACGGAAATGGAATACACCCGGAAACCCGCCTACGATTCATGTATATTCATACCAAAAATAACAACGAGGGCGGACCACAACCAAACCCTTTCGATTCCGTAAAAATCCACAAAATATCCATGAATCCATAGGAAAACTAAAGATACTAACAATATCAATCATATACATCATGAATCCATCAACAAAACGGAACTAATCGGAAGAAAATCCCAAAACCCCCAAATTAATCGAAAATAGGGTTCTAGAAATATTACCTTTGAAGATTCAAGTACTAAGATCCGAAGAACATGCGTTAGATTGATTATCCGAGCCTCACAACCGAAGGAAGATGATGAAAATCGACTCGCGAATGAAGAATGCTTGAGAGTTCTTCCCCCCCTTAGCTCTCTCTCTCTCTCTCTCTCTCGCGCGCGCAGGTGAAATGAAGGAGGAAATGGTCGATTTCATCTAATAAAGACGAAGTTGCACGGTTGACCGCTTTGTGTGCCGCGGCACAGCCGAAGTGTGCCGCGGCACAGGCCAAAAATTACTCCCAGGTTTCGGCATTGTGCCGCGGCACCCGGTACAGTTGGGTTTTGGTCGCAGAAGACACACGAGTGTGCCGCGGCACCGGACAGGTGTGCCGCGGCACTGGCCTGGCACTGTGCCGCGGCACCGGATGTGTGTGCCGCGGCACACAGTACAGTTTGTTCGACCAACAACTGAAGGAATTTGTGTGCCGCGGCACGCATATCTTGTGCCGCGGCCCACACCCCCTTTTGGGTTCCAAAATGATAAAAATGATCCGGAAAGAGAATAAAACGATAGGAATCAATATTTGGGAACCAACAACACGAAATGGATCCATGGCAACCCCGAAACGGCGGTTCCGCACAACAATAACGAGAATACAGTTCAACAGTTTGACAGGAAGGACACGCTGAAAAGTACACGAGGGTCACTACGATCGAGAAATACACCAAAAACGAAAATACAAGTGAAAGAAAAATACGGATATTACAGAGGAGATATGGGAGTTAAACTATCATCAGTTTCGAGTTCCTGTTTTCAAGTGCGCATGGGTTCCAAATGATAAGGGAATAATCACGAACGACGAATGTGGATTCACCTTAGTCAATTTGAACAAACGGGGTCATAGAAAAGAAGAGTTTGTTCTAGCAAGTCAAGTTAGTCAGGTTTTTTACATTGATGACTCGTTAAGAAAAGGATGGTCAGTGGTTCTATCAATTTTTAAGAATAATAGTGAGGGGGAGAATGAGGAAGTGACTAGCATTCCACTTTCTCGTCCTTTAGATGACTTGGCAACTCATTGTATTCATACTCATCAACGATATGTTAGGCCGGGTAGTAAGGATGGTAGTAAGGATGAGGGTGTTTGGGTGGTGAAAAAGAAAAAAATGATGTAACAGTTTGTTATGTATTGCTTAAAGTGACGAACATCAATTTATGTTATTGTCTTTTTCTTGTACATGTTATGATTGTTATGTGCTCCTGTTACGTTATAATGTTTTATGTGCTTTTTCAGCTTTATTATTTATTTTTATCTGAATTATGAAAAACTTATATGATGTATTTTAAGGGTTATTGCAGGAAAAAAGCTGATGTCTCCTAAGAAAACAAAGAAAAAGAGTGTTCAGCAAAGCAAGATGGTTGATGCTTCTGGGAAGTGGGCACCTGAACATGAGGCTAAACATCCTGTAGCTACAGATGAAGAAGTACCTGTTCACGAGCAAAAAAGAACCAAACGGGGTCCATCATCTATGTGGAAGTTGGTTAAGCTGAGGGCAAGAGGGAATAAGGTTAAGGTCTGTTACGATAGCCTTGGGAGGGCTTTGTATGAGGATAATAAGGCCTTGCAGTCATACATTGGCCATGTTGCAAGATCCATGGTTCCATGCAACATAGACAACTATAGGTTCATTCCAAAGGATATCAAAGATAAGATTTGGGAAGAGATACTGGTAAGACTAAATGTTTAATGTTATATATGTGTTTTATATGATATCAGATATTTGTTGATGCTTTGTTCTAATATTAACAAATTTTTGATAACTGGCAAAATGTGTTTGAATTAGCGCCACAAACTAAGAAGACAGTGTTGACTTCCGCGAACCAGAAATGGCGTGACTGGAAGACGAAAATGACTAAGAAGTTTGTGTGGCCATTTCGAAAAAATCCTGTTCTGGTGCGATCTTCTCCACCCACTGAATATCAAATCTCAGTTGAAGTTTGGAAAGAGTTTGTGGATAAGAGAGCGGACCCTTCGTGGAAAGTATTAAAAGTTGATATTTTCCCATTTAAATCTCTCAAATATGTACTTATTTGGGAATCATGCCAGATTACAAACAAGGAGCAGAAGGCTCAGAATAAACAGATCAAATATCGTCACAAGGCATCTCGAAAGGGTTATTGCGGTCTGGAAGCTGCGCTAGTGAGAAAATTATTTAATCACCGTATTCAGATTTTTATAAAGTTGTTGTCGTGTGACCCTTCCCCGGACTTGCCCTTTTTTTATTCAGATATTTATAAACCTTTGGGTGACGTAATAGTTTTTTATCGTTAAAAAACAGAGAAAGAAGGGATTACTTGGTGAGGATGATGAAATCCATAGATCGCTGCTTTAGATCTTAGCCCGCCAAAATGACAAAGGTCTTATGGCGGATGAGTAGACAGCGGCGATGATAGCAGATATTGTGAGTATTTTTAGCTAATTAGGCTCTTTAATTTAAATTCAAATACTTTTGCTCTAATTGTCTTATCTTATTATCTAAACACTTGCTTTTACATGTATGGTGTGCGGATTGTTCTAGGAGGAAGTCTTGAAGAAACAAGCTAAGGGATATTTTATTCCAGAAGGATCTCATGATGTTTTAACTGAAGCATTAGGAACAAACGAGAAATATGGAAGAGTAAGAGGCATAGGAGGGTTCTTTTGAGGGACTGCACGAAAGACGAGAGAACCAATTTCAAAGGCCTTGGTTGAGAACCTAAAAGAGAAGACTGAAGAAGTGTCTAGTTTGAGGGCTGAAGTGGACAGATTGAAAGCTGAACTTGCGGCAGAAAAGGAAGCAAAAAGCCCGGCTACTTCATCAAAGAAATCGTCAAACATGGCCAATCTAGTGCTGGATACAAACTAAGTGGGACTGGATGACTGTGATGCTCCAAAGCCAATGGTAATTCACCATTATACCCTTTAGGATGACGATATATTTTGTTATTTTGGTAAAATAGCCTAAAAATTGATCTTAAACAGAATTTTGAGATGGCAAAAAGCAACTTGATGGAAGACTTTCCCCGTGAAGGAATTTCTGGATTGCTGAAGGTTATTTATTTAAAATATTACACCACTGCATTCTTGTATGTATGTAGGCACTTATATACATTCTTTCTTCCTCTTTCTTTTTTAATTGTATACATTCTTGACAGAGGAAACAAATCATCGGAGCTGCTGAGATATCTGTGGGGAAAGATGGCGTGGTTAGCGGTCCAAAGGCGAAGGTTTCTTATAATTTTAATTACTTAGACTTTCAACATTTCATTCACTTTATAGAATCTACCTGATTTTAATCAACATATTTTTGTCAATAGAAGGGTAGGAAGTCCAAGGTCCTCCCAGCACAAAAAGATGTTGAAGAAGCAGCTCCTGATCCTAAGGTCATTTGACTTTTTTATAAATATTAGGTCAATATATTATTTCCTCATATGTACATCAAAGCTAATTCTTACCTTATTATTCTTTCAAGGGGAAAAAGAGCACGTTGAAAGTAAGACAACGTATTAGCAAATTAGATGAGGTCGATCCACGTGAAATAGAGGTTTTCAACTCTAGAGTTTTCATTATCCATGCCATTTTTTATTATATGATCCTATGTTTAATTCTCAAGGTATGATATTGTTTAGGGGAGATCTTGCACTCTGGCCAAAGGAGAAGTTGACCATATTATTGCATATGGGATAGTAGTGTCGGTTGGAGGGCTGCATGTGTTGATCCATACTGTACCAATTAGCAAAGACAACTGGAAAGTGTCTATTGACGGTGTCGTCGAGGATGGGTATGATGAGGATCTCCCTGTTCCCATTAAAAATGCTCCACTAACTATTGCGGATGCCCTTGGCGCTATCGTTGCCTGGCCAAAAGACATGGTAATTCTAACCAGTTCAAAGGTAATTCTCTCGTATAATGGGTATATAGATGTTTTGTATATTAAGAATAGATAGTCAGAACATTATGGCTTACATTATTTAAATATTGTGCAGGAGAAGGTTGATTCTCCCCAGAAAGAAGAAGATGCTCATGCACTCATCGATCTAACTAATGCGCATGAAGATCCACTTGAGTTGAATCAGGTTGGGAAGAAAATCAAGTCGGGAAAGAAGGATGCTGATGTTGTTCGATCGAAGTTGAAGGAATAGAGAGATCATTACCCATGGCTTGCAAGTTTGTATATTCTCACGTTGATAGTTTCATGACCAATGATACTTTCTTGCGCGTTGTGCTTGATGAGGCAATGTTTGGAGGGAAAAACCTAGTCTGGATGTCGAGAAATCAAATCTTTGACTTCATGGAGATGAAAGCAATCGGTGGCATGCATATATTGGCTTATATGGGGTAAGATCTGTATAAGATAATACAATTGCATCTTATGTTTTTTTCCTTTCTCTTATTATGTATCTCTGGTAGACCTATGGCCTTGATACAATTGTAATTGTATGGCCTAATGCAATAAGCTCTTCAATAACTTGAATGGGAAAAATCATCCGTATTCTTTTTGCTTCGTGGATCCTGGGTGCGTGGATCATGCTTTAGAGAAGAGTGTGTAGGAAAAACACATCATTGCTCGCTTGATGGCATCACCGAGGGACTGCATTTGCCTTATCCCATATAACAATGGGTAAATAATACTATTTCTGTTATGATAATGCATATCATATTATCATGTGACATTATTAATGCTTCTTTACCAATTACGCAGTAACCATTGGATCATGACTGTGGTCAATGATGATAAGAAAATGGTCTACCTGATTGATCCCCTTGGCAAGAGAACTCGATTAGATGGTTGGAAGAATACTGTGATCAGGTGTGTGTATATATATATATATATATATATATATATATATATATATATATATATATTTGTAGTAGGCTAGCAGCATATGTAATACCCGGTTGTAATTCATTCATTTTCATTCAGTAATTATCAGTCTGTAATTGTCACTCAGTAATTCTCACTCGTTAATAATCACTCATCATTCTTGATTCATTCATTTGTGTTCACTGTTGGCATGTTGTAATCGTATATCAGTTACCGATCGGCATGTCATCTCCGTTTAGAGATCGACGGGAGTATTATTATTTTCATCGTGATTGGTAGTCGTATACTGGGAGCATCATCTGTGGCTTGTGTTAGACTTGTTCATTTTCACATTCGTATGTTATGTCGGATCATTCATCAGTCGTAGCGAGGAATCGGAGTTATCGGATTTTTCAACTTGGCCAACATCGAGTTACGGCCGTAAGGACTTTGGGTTACGGCCGTAACAAGGGTTCGTGTTTCGTGCCATTTGGGACGAAAGGACTTACGGCCGTAAGGTCTTGTGGTACGGCCGTAAGTTGAGCGGTGCGGCCGTAAAGGCTGGCGATTCTGGCCGTCACGCGTCAATGAGCTACCGAGACATTTTGGCGAAGGTGAGTTACGGCCGTAAGGAAGGTGAGATACGGTCGTAAGTGGTGTTCGTAAATTTTGGGTGTTGTCGACCAAGGGTGACTTACGGCCGTAAGGGTTGCGGCATACGGCCGTAAGTCGAGGAAGGTACGGCCGTAAGGATTGGCGATTCTGGCCGTCTGTGCGGCAGCAAGGTGCACAGTCGTTTTCGACGAAGAGGGCTTACGCCGTAAGTTTGGCGGATACGGCCGTATCATCGAGTTACGGCCGTAAGGTGTGCGGTTCTGGCCGTAAGGGTGTCGACGGATGTTTTTGACGAAGGCGGGTTACGCCGTAACTCGGGAGCTGATTCTGGCCGTAAGTCAGCCGGCGAGCTTTCGGACAAAGCGAGTTCTGGCCGTCTGAGTTGGCGATTCTGGCCGTAAAAATTTATTGACTTGAAAGTTACGGCCGTAAGAGGGCCGAGTTACGGCCGTAACTTCCGGCAGTATTTAAGGAGTTGGCCGGGTCATTTCTCCTCACTTCTTCATTTTTCCTTCTTCATCCGAGAGAGAGGGTTGAGAGAGAGATTTTATCATCATCAATCACTTGAGTGTGTAATCTTCATCATCTTCATTCCTTTTGGAAGCTTGGATACTCGTTATAACTCGTGTTCATCGGATCGAAGTGGTTGGATCTTCAAGAGGTAATTTCTTCAACACCTTGGATTTCGATTTTGTGTTGAGATATGATGTTTTGGACGTTATAATCATGTTATATGAAGGGATATGTATATGATTATGAGTTTGTATAAGGATCATTGAATTATTGAGGGATTATTCAAGAACACTTGGAATATCGAGTTGGATTTGGGGATTTTCGATTAATTGTTGTTATAATCACGTTTTTGGATACTCGTAACGGACTATTGATCATATTGGAGATGTTTTGTTGATTTGAAACACTTCTTGGGGATTTGAAGTTGGTATTGTTAAGGTTTAGTTGTAATCAATCGAAGTTGGCCTCAAAGTGTTCGATATAATGCCCCAATGAACTTGGTTTAATCGTATCGACGTCTTGAGTTCGTTATATTCGTGTTTAATTCGTTTATTGATCGGATTGTTGGTAATTGTATTGAATTAAGGTTGTTCGAGCGACCGACACTTCATTTAGGACATTTGTTCGTGGAAGGACTTTCTTCATCGGTATT
Organism: Orobanche coerulescens; assembly: GCA_033398695.1. Lineage (NCBI taxonomy): Eukaryota > Viridiplantae > Streptophyta > Magnoliopsida > Lamiales > Orobanchaceae > Orobanche > Orobanche coerulescens. Next base: position 19,792 of record JAWKAU010001023.1, read on the forward strand.
GTGTAAGTTGATTCTTACTCGGTTAAAAGGATATTCATTCCTTTTGTTGTTGATCATTCATAATCA